>KI424610.1:6472-17911 GCA_000473375.1 Anopheles culicifacies | reverse complement strand
TGTGCTGCAGGAAATGTGTGTTCCTGATCCCTTTTTCTCGGAGCGACCAGCCGGACGACCTTATCGGCCAGAAGTTTGCTGAATTGGCTGGTGGAATAAATTTAGCGTAAATTAAATTATTTCTAGATCATTAAGAACAGAGTGTTTTCGGGGCAGCGATTTCTTTGGAGTCCATCGTGGAGAAAAAAACCCTAAAACAGAACCAGCGATGAAGTTGAACCTTTTTGTTTGGTGCAAGGATACCGATAGATTGTTTGGAAGAAAACCAATTCCAAATCCCGGGGTCTTTATCTGATCAGCAGTGATTGAATTCATCAGAAGATCGAAAACATAAAGGATGCTCCCGGAAGGGTTTCATCCACGTGTAGGCCTTAGGCCTTTGGCGTGTTTGCGAGTTGTTTGGTCAGAAGGACATTCTCTCGTATTTTACGAAGATATCTTTAGACGTGATACGGTAAACAATTTCAAGGCATTTGCATGATACAGGATTTTCGGAGGTTAAACAGTAAACTTTATATCATTTAGTGACGAAGTTGAAGTTTCTTCTTTGGTCAAGTGGAGTCAATTTTATAGAAAAAAACTCAACTCAGACATCTTAAAGGCTCCAAGGAGTCCAAATAATAATTTACAAAATTATAATTCACGACAGTAGCATTAAGATATTGACATAAGAAGACACATCTCATAACACACCTATCTTAACTGTAATAATCACTCTGGAACTGCAACTCTACCCACAAAACATAACCTTAGAAAGATTCTATCAAGCTGCAATCAGCAAAAACGAGAATGAAAATCTCCTTAACTGGTCGTAGCTCATTTCTTCATCTGCAATTTAATGAATTCCTGCCTTGGGTCAGCAACAAAACTGAAAGAAAAGGTAAAAAACGCCTCCGCTTTCGTGTGCATTAATAAGCAATTGAGGTGCTATAAATTTTTATAGCAACGCTTCGCCGGTATGTATTTGCGTTTGCGACTCTAATAATCCATTTATACGTCTGATTGTGCGCGAAACACATAAAAACCAAGGTGTCGAGAGTACTACAACATTCCACGCCTTGTTTTCGGTGGTGTTATTGCATCCTATTGCTCCACAAGGCTGTTCGCGCTGGAGCGCTCTGGAAGTCTGTGCCGTTGTGACCTGGCGGACGTGAACAACCCAAAATTAGATTGTTCCGTTTCGCTTCCCTTTCGTTGGGGTTGGCTATTTGCACACCTTACCTACGTCGGTGGGCTCAACCGTCTACGAACTTTTTTCTTGGAATCGATTCTACCGTGAAGCACGAGGAAGGGATGGAGGAGATCGATGAATCAGGCCGGACATTTGCCTGATCCATTTCGGCACCCGGGCCGTACCCGATAAGAAGCTGATAACTTGGTAACGAGCTTCATCCTTCGCCTGCCAGCCAGAAAACGTCGGGAAGGCGCCGGAGGGTCGATGATAAAGAGCGAGCATTTAATTTTCCCTCGCTTATTTTTCCTGCCAGTGTCGAAGGCGGCCGCCGATACGGACGTGGATACGATTTCCTTGGCAGCAGAAAGAATTGGAATCCTCGGTAAAGCGGTTACCACGAGCGCTTTCACTCAGCACAACGAGTAGTGGGCCGCTCGTGGACAGGAGATTGCTGGAAGTCTTGCCCTTATATTGTGCCATATCCGTTTTTCCTTAGCCTCAATCCACTAGCATGGAAGGTAGGGGTTTTTATGCGTTCATTTCCCAACGATTGTGGATTGCGTGGTTTGATTCACACAGTTCTTTTTTTTTTGGGTTTCCACCCTCCTGTAACTCTTATGCGCCATTCCGGCTGATGATTTTATCTGCCGCACTGAGTCGAACTACTTCAATCTTCTGTCTCTAACGCAGTGTTGTTTTTTTCTCTCCCCAGTTTCTTTGTTTTGAAGATCCAAACGGAGGCAATCGCAATTCCATCCGAACAAAGCGAGCGAGTAAAGCCTGGAAAAGGACCTGCACGGCTCACCGCATTTCCACGTGGTAGTTGTAAGATCGTAAAAGTAAATTATTAATAGTAAAATCTCATTGGCTCAAACATGCAATGGCGTGACGAGATACGTCGGCTCCCCAATCGAAATGGCTGACAGTACGGGGGAATTTCCCGGGTATTGCCATGTTGCTTGCACCCTCCAGCCGGGGTGACGGCGTACTACAACTTTAGATTAGAAAGCGCGCGGGTACTTGTATTACCACTGCAGAACGCACGATAAGGACGATTTGCTTTCACGAAATGAGGTACAAATGTGCGTTTCACTGTGAGAACATTCTTTCGCTTCTCCGTAGCTCGACAGGTTTATGATGTCGGGAACGAGCCTACGGCAATCACCTTTCGGACATTTTCAAATTGCAATTCGCCCCAAAAATGCGTCGTTGTCGGAAGAAGTTTTCCTCCACACAAACGAACCAGATCTCATAATGGCTTTTACCTTGGTGTTTGTTACTGAGATCCCCAAAAGAAAGCCCGAAGCTTGTGCTGAAAACCCACCGTACCCGGTCCATTCCCTTTTCAAAAGTATCTAATTGAAGTTGTCTTCCGTTCGAACAGTCGACCAGCGCGAGTCTGCAATTCTCAGCAAAAGAACAGCTTACCACCATCTTCGGGACGTGAAAGCATTCCGGTACTTTCGAAAACAATAAGCAATAAGCAATAAATCAACGTAAAATTAATTTTGAACAACTTCCTTATTGTGGCAAGAGACTGTGCTACCGTAACTATAAAAGACAAACAATGATGCAACTTCTAGGTGCTTCCACTACATCGTCCGGCTGCAGTGTTGTGCATTAGGTTCATCGATAAATCACCACTCGTCTGCAAAAACTCCCCAGTCATGGCCGATTGATGAGCCATGGTTCCGCTTTTCGGCTGTCGGCGAGTGGCGCGATGAAACGATCCGTAAATAATTTATGGTCCCTGGACACGTTCGAACGTTCGGGAGTTGGTTCGTTCTCATCTCAGGTGTCCGGGATGGGAAGGATGTTGGTAGGATGATTTCCAGTCGCTTTTTGCCATCTTGTTAGATTGTTCTTATGTGAAAGGTTCTCGTTACTTCCATTATAATAGCGTTTAATAACAAAATTAATGATTCCCAGTTATTCTCTCATGCAGATTCAAGTAAACGTAATGTCAACCCATTTTACGGTGAAATGAAATTAAACAAACCCACCATAAATCCGGTCAGCATGTTCGGGAAAATATCCCCATGTGCTGGGTATGTATTTTAATAAAACGAACATCCCATCCCAACATCCGTATTACAGTCCTTGTCCTTGAACGACTAAGACACAAAATAGCTTTCCCGTTCCTGTGTTTTGTTTTTTCCTTTCAGCAAACAATAATACAGACAGCAATGTTCTACAAAATAAAAACCTATTTTGTCTACCTTAGAACACAAGAACAACACAAAGAGAATACAAAGCGCCACATAAAATATCGGGAAAGGCAATCAAAGCTTCAGAGGGAAATACAGGAGATAAAGGGAAAAAAACGGGCAAAGGGAGTGCACGTTGCCCCATTTGTTGTCACCGTACGCCCACAGCTTGTTTTTTCGGTATTTCATTGGGCGAGTTGGACGAAAATACGACGCTAGATTTGTCGCGCATTTTCCGGATACGGGTTTTTGTTTTTTTGAGGTAGCCATTTTCTTTCCCACTGAAGACGCGTTCCGACTGTATGTGTGAGCAGCGCAGTTATGTTTTGTTTTGTGGGGGCTAATTTTGCAAGCACAAAAACCAAACCCCAGAATGCTGCTTGCAAATGGGAAAATTATACAACTTTAGCGTACACAAAAGGTATTGCTGTTTTTTGTTTTTCTTTTCTCCGTGGCGCACAAATGACCTGAAAATGGGCGTTTGTTTAGTTTCAATAAATTTTTCCATTCCAGTTGGTTGGAATGGGATGGCTTCGTTCTGTTTCGAGACCATATTTGGCTAATCACGTAACCTAAAGCCCAGCGACGCAAGTGCTCCAGTGTCCAATTATTCGAGGTTATATGGCAGACGGTTTATTGATTGGAAACCTTACCTGAAAGTGTACCTGGCCCTGGTCGACCCAACCGATGACCATGTCCGCACCGTAGATGGTACCGTCCTTGGAAAAGCCCAGCCCAACGTAACCGTGGGTGCGGACCTGTACCTCGAACGTGATGTCCTGGCCGGTGATGCTCCACAGCAGCCGATAGTCGTCGTCGAGGAAGATTGCATGGTCCCAGTGCGCACCCGTCACGACCGACAGGACACTCGCCAGCATTGCCAGCACCGCACATGCGACCGCCGGGAAGGACATCCTTCGCCGCACGACACACATTATAGGTAACATATTTAACTCACAAAATAACTCGAATTTATGCTCCTACCAGGCTAGGATTACACTGATCACTTTATGCGCACTTTTAGCACTCGCTCTTCTTGCATCTTTCACTGCCCGGAGGACGAACCTCTCGCAACTACTGCTCATCTATCGACACGCATCTGGGGCTCGTTTCCATACACTCTACACAAATACGACGCGCAAAGCACCTGCAGAAAAGAGGGAGAAGAAACATAATTCTTATTAGTAAATAACTCACTCCAATCATCAGCACTCCAGTCAAGGCAGGGAATCCTCTTATAAAAACTCCTAACAGCAAAAAACATAAAAAAGATCTACCACCCGGAACGACTAAAAAGGGAAAATGATGATATCATTGTGTCATGAAGTTGCTCCACGTGCCAGGAAGTGATACTTTGTTTCCGACTGGCCAATATGGGCTACAAACGACTTTTACCGACATGCTTCATCTCGCCCAGAGCGGGTGAAAATTGACTCCACCGTACGACAGTTTTAAATGTCAAACCCTTCGGTACCTTCGATGGATTCGTCTTCGCCCCCCCTTTTTCTTTGTGTGTGTGCTGTAAATTGATCGATAATTTTAAGCGCCTTTACTCGGAACGATTGTCGTCGTTAGTATTCCGGGTTGAAAATCAATACCCACTTGAACTTACCGCCGGGTATCGATTCCATTACAATGATGACCATGTAGAAAAAGCACGGAACTAAGCCGTTGCCTCATGTCATGTGGCTCATGTTTATCTTCTCATCGTCGTGTTGATGATGATAAATCGCAACCAGAAACATGGAGCTTTTCGTGGAACAGTGGAGTTGGAGCCTTCGCTTCCATCCAGTTCGAGGTCGGGACGAGCCACAGCCAGATTATTCGATAAACAGCTTTAGACGTCAAATTTGCCAAAAATCGCACGATACGCTTTCCCACTCACACGCGCACAAGCTGGTGTACCACGATTATCATCATTAGAATATCAAATCATAATTATGGTAATGTTGCCTTTTGGTTCAAGAATATCTTAAAACTCGCTGAATGGAAAAGCGATTCCAACAACTCGATACGCCCGCTTTTAAGACGCTTCGGTGCGGTGATGGCTCTATTACCGTCAGGCTGGGCTGCCTGAGTGTCCTTGGCATGGCGGAGAAAACTCGTCTGGCTAATAACCACCCATTTAGTGTGTGTGTGTGTGTGCTTGGGTACGTTACGAAAACGCACACAGACACTTCAGACACTGAAGTACGGTAATATTGTTCCCGTCTTAACCTACTGTCGCGCGTTATCTTAAGACTGGCTGTCAACGTAAACATATTTACAGACAAGAAGGTAATGTCGAAGAACAAAAAAGCAAGGCTGAGGAAGGATCCGTTACTGAGAGTGCCCCAAATTTCAATCTCACTTGCTCTGTTGTCTCTGCTATATGAAAGTGATTGAAAGCCTCACATTTTTGTTGCGCTTCGCCCACAGTCTTGGGCATTTTGGGTAAGTGCCATTTTGGGGTGGTAAGTTACGACGTCGAGTAGTAGAACAGCATATTTGAATTTTTAGGGCTTTCGACATATTTGTATGAAAATTAGCTCACAAACAGGAGAGGGTGCTTTCTTTTTTGCAGGAAAACAGCAGCAACTGAGTCCAATCGATGATCCCAGATGTGTTTTATGCGATAAAAGGTACTCTCTGTGCATTAATTTGGAAAAAAGGTAGCTTGAACAAGTCTCCGGAACGAGAAAATGGGACCACACCATGACCAGGATGTGTTTTTCGGTGAACCTTTCTTAAAGGTAGAGCTGTTTTTAATGTATCCATATAATTTAACTTTTTATTATAACTTATTAGATGGCTTGTTTTATTATTCAACAGATATTCACCCATAAAGTGTCGTACTGTTTTCTAATTTCCTAAATCTCATTTTCAAATGCGATTATCATTATACCAGGGGCAATCACCTCCCAAATATAAAAAAATGATGCATTACATTTATTATTCCGACCTTAATGCAAATCATAATTGCATTCCAACTCACGCCCTCCACCAACAGGCGCTTTTACGCGAATGAATAACAAATTGCAAGTAATATTGAAATTGTGCCCTACCACTAAGGCCAAAAAGAAAAAAAAAACGTTTACATTGTGAAAAACAGGCCGCAAACGCGACGTTCTTCGCGCATTCGATGACGAATCATCGATCGATAGTGACCGAAATAGCACTCCTTGCAAACGACATTCTTTTGATGTGTACGAGAAGATGTGTAATGGCACTTAGCACAACGAGGCACCGAGTGCTGTAGCATTTTCGATTAGGGACCACTATTTGCTATACAAGCAGCAGCACCGTACCACCTGCATCTTTCACTACATCGACACAATTTGCAATCAACCTTCCTGGGGGTAGTTCCTCTCTCACAACAGTCCATCTTTTTTCTCTCTCCTGATCACCACATTTTGCTCTTTAAAATGGTTCAAATCGAATTTTCGAACCCACCCAAAAGAAAAACGTCCCGGATACGAAACGAACCGGAGGGGTTGACCCGACATAAACATCGTTATCAGCGCACAGCGCCATCACTCACGGTCTCACATCATCAGAGAAACGGGGCGCGACAAAATAGTGCATCCGTTTCCAGCACCCACACGCTGACAACTGCACATTTCACATTTGTCAAAAGCGAAATTCGTCCACAAGCCAGCCCGAAAATGTGACTCAGAATCAGCAGTGCAAAAACCGCCCTCCATTTGCCATAGAACGGCGGACCAGGAGCAATGGTTTTCCGGTTTGCCCTCCTTATCTTGCCTGCCCTACCGCTGGTGCTTAAACAAACCGCATCTCGAGTGAAATGTGCCTCGGTTGGCATTCGGTTGGCCCCCAGACCCGTACTCCCGAAGGAAGGAAATTTATTACATCATGCAGATTTCCCGCTCCTCGCTCCGGCAAATTCCGGTAGTCCATCATGTATCGTGAAGCCGGGGACGAAAAAACGAATCCCGAAAACCCGATCAGATGGAAGATTCGCGAACTGTTTATGTCAGCATCGCCCGACCGTTTGAGTCACCTCAACGGAAGGCTCCTCTTTCAGTTTTTTTGCATACCATCGCTCCAATTCTTCCCTAGACACCATTTGCTTTTTTGGTTGCTGTTCATTCTTCGTCCTTCCAACTGTTCTCTGCTGTCAAAAAAAAAAAAAGAAGTCCCCATAGATAGATGGAAAGGAAAACCCATCGAGAGACGTATCTTCAGCTTCCTGCAGCCCGGGTGCCAGCATGTCTCGCTAGTTTCGGTCTCGGTGCAATTGCAAATTCCGAAATGCCGAGAATCGTAATCATGAAATAATTGCATTAAACATCTTTCCGAACAATTACCGTCCCGTTTTGACAATTTTACAGCACTCGCCAGCAGGATGGGGAGTCGTGATGCAACGTTCGTAGTTGTCGATTTTTGCTCTACCCTATCACTCGTTTTACGGTCGTAAAAAGCACCGAGAGCACCTTCTTGGCTGCTTTCACAAACACAGAGAAACAAAAATTGCATCGCAACGATTAGACGAGACTGGTTCTTCAACAAAAAAACCCAGGACAACGGCAGAAGAAAGCATCCAAGGGTGTGGAGAATGTGAAAATCGCAAAGTTCCTGATGTTTTCAGTTGAGATGACGAGCAAACTGAACACGGCTAGAGGTAGGAATTGGGGAAAGCCGGAAAATCAAGCAAGTAAAACCGGGCTCTCAGAGCAGCACGGTAAAAGAAAACTGCAAAATCGCATTTTGTGGAACAAAGTACTGAGTTTTCCTTGCTTCCTCTCGAAGGGAAAGCAGATGTTCTTTTCGCCGCAGCAGTTCTTCCTTCTCTTGTGATTTTTTTCCTTCTTAGAAAGAAGCAGATCCTCTTTAGAAGCACCTCGTATTTCTTTCATCGTGTGCAATGGTTCTTGTTTTTTAAGGTTAGTTATCGGATGGGTGTTTGGTTTCTTCACCCCAAACGAAGCGAGATTCTGTAGAACCGCGTTGCGTTCTAGAATAGATCGAAACTAAAAATATGTTCCTTAGCATCGTACAGCTTGCCTCCTTGTTCGCTATCTTGTGGGTGGTTGGGTTCGATGAGTTTGAGAAATGGACGGAAAATCAATATCCCTTTTGCCTGCGAACCACGAAACTTCGCAAAAAAAAAACGAAGAACGGACAACGCTGAGGCTCCTATCAACAACCTACTACGCTCTCCAAATTTCCACAGTGGCATGGCGGAACCAGCACCGGTAAAGTTTCGCCGTGCAGTTTCGAGTGGCCAGAAAGTTCAAAAGCATACATGTACCAACGAATCCCTTTACACACGAAAGCGCATAACCACGTAAAGCGAAGTTAAGATTTGCTCGATGTAAAACGGGATTCCAAGACTACTTGTACCGGGAAAAGCGCAGTTTGTAGCACTTGCGCGGGTAAGCATTTCCACGCTGCCTAAGCGAAACCCCCCAGAACCGTAAGATCCACGACCTGACCTCAAAAACCTCACGGACAAAGTTTTCCAACTTCCGTATCGAAGGAGATCTATCGGAGTGCAGTGGGGAGGGTGAAAAAATCGATCACTTTACCCATCGCACCCCTAAAGATCGAACGTTCCCGTGATGAGTTTTCCGATATGTTGATAATAAAGAATAATTTAAACTTTACAGACCACTCGAGATTGCGATTTTCCACTGTGCAGTACCGTAGTACGTACCGAAACCGTGGATGAACTTTTCGACACTCCAAAACACTTCAAGACGCGGGTTGAAAAAGATTTTTACAACTTTGCTTCTTCTGCACCACTTTTAACGATGGTTTGCTGGCTTGAGGGGTTGCTCTTATCGCACCGAAAGGAGGAACACATCCCTCGGAGGAGAAAATGGAACCGAGTACGGGTAATCGTACAATTGTGTTACGAGATAAGTCATTCCGTTGTGCTTAATGTTGTTTGCGAATGCGTTGTAACGTGCAGCTGTAAACACAATGAAGCCTTTTTGAAAGTTATCTCCTGATGGCAGAAAACACGAGGGTGATGGATGAAACGATATTATTAATGGATGCAAAATTTAGATGATTCCGTGCATCCTTTCGACACCCGCAGGACAATGTGTGAGTAGATATAATTTGTGTGTTTACTAAACTAGGATTGTATTTAAATGGGAATTAAATCTGTTAATAATCTAATCAACATTCAAGCAGAGGAGGACGTTGAAATGAGTCTTTGGTAATAGAAAATCTCATGAAAATAAATCAAAAGACAATGCACCGGAATGAACGCAATTAAAGAGGGAACAGATCCCCTACTTCTTGCATCAACAAAAGGAGACGCATGGTGATGGTCAGCGTTTTTTCGATAGCGTTTTAAATCCCACCAGATTACAGTTCTTTACATAATTTAACAACCACATGTTCTTAGGCATAAAACAAGAGATTATAATTTTAGGCACATGTACGAACAAGAATTAATAATATTTATCTTCACTTTTTCAATGACTTTAAGTATTTTGTAAAATTATATTTAAATATTTTTGACTTATTGAATTGATAGTTTGCGTAATATTTTAAGTTTAAGTATTTTTCATGCTGTGAATATTTAAATCCCTTGTTTTCTATATTCTCAAACAAAAATGCTAGCAAAATTCCAGCTACAAATTATCATAGCATTTATTCAACACAAATTTATACGTCCACGACTCCACGTCGTCTAAATAGTGCTTAACACAAAGTCTGCTATGGTGCAACTCTGGTCCACAGCTATTCGTTCGTCACCCTCTTCTATGTGGCTAGCAAAATCCTTTTGAACTTCGCCATCCGTTTAACTTCACCCATCTCTTCATCCTTGTGTCTACTCCGCAACTCAGCCTCAAACCCCTCGGGTAGATGAGATCAATTTCATACCGACTCCACCCATCACACTCCGGGAGATTATTTTCCATAATGGTCGTAAAATTTGACTCCAAGGACGAGCAAGACCACGCAGTGAGAGGAACTAACTCGAGTACCAGCAGGGCAGAAATTTGGGGAGTTGAATGGGTGATGCGCGCGTGTAACCATTACGAGCTAAAATTAAACAACATTACAATAATCACAATGAAATCTGTGGAAATGCTGTTATCTAGCAAAGTCCTTCAATCCAGGCAACCAAATCAAGGGAAGGGATTAATAGACGGACGGGTGTTTAAGGATGGTTTTTAGATATTTTTTGCCCCGTTCGCTTGAATGGATGAATGAGTTGTCTGACAGATATGGAATATTGTAATCCTCGCCTCACTGGTGCTCGTTATACAAAGCATGTAATTATGTGAAATCTCACGTTGTGAATAATGGTATCAACCAAAAAAAAAAACCCTTTTACTGGTCCCTTTTCTGCTTGGACCCAGAAACACCGAAAAGGACACACTCGCTCACACGTGTTGATGCGTTCGGGCGTAAAAGCGTATGCAAACGCGTACGGACCAAACAAACAGAATGGGAAAAGGATTGCCTACTCGTTTGTGTAGGCGCGGTCTGATAGAACATCTTTTCCCATTTTACCGTTTGCGCTTTAGAAAATGAATCACATTCGCAGCAGCAAACGAGCTGGCCCCATAATGATAATGGTGCGCTTTTCATCGTTTCGTCTGAAAATGATATTTACGAGACGAAAGTCTATATCCTAGCGACCATCACATCCCGAACAACCCGGCTCAGTCTTCCCATCGGAAAAAGGTGCGAAAAAGGATGTATGTGTGTGTGGCTTTATGGGGCCATTCTTTTCCTATGTGTGTGTGTACATCTGCCCATTATTGCGAACGAACTTCAGTGTTCCAGAGCGCATCCTGGTAGCATGTAGGCCGAAAAGGAAAATCACTCCCAACGGGACAATGCCACTGCTGATTGGAACTGACAAACGGAGCGGATCCCCTCTAGAAATTCGGGAAATTCAAGAAGAAATCCTACCTACGGCAATTGTGCTTGTGCTGGGAATGGAATGGTGCGGCGACTCTAGTGTGATCTCATTTGGCTTTAAGACTCAACTCCAGGCCTCACACCTATTCGACTGATGGGTTGTAGTTCATTAAAGTAGATAGAATGTTACGCCCAGAATTGGGACGATGATGATGATGATGATGATGA
>KI424609.1:0-10412 GCA_000473375.1 Anopheles culicifacies | reverse complement strand
AAAAAAAAATCCAAAACAATTCAAATCGTGCAAGAAATTGCGCATCTTCTTGTCCTACAGAGGACGTCCTTGATCTTGTGTTGTAAAGGGGGGAATCCTTCTCAAAGCGTACTGGCTGGCGACATGATTCAATGGTCTAATGCAACCGTATCTTCCGTAATTTGGAGTTGGAGTCAGAGTGCGCACTGGTGCCAAAGTTCGTAATTAGTAAGACATCATTGGGCAAGTAATTGGGCACCGATTTACGCATTTTGCAATGGGAGGGAGGTTTCTGGTGCTCTGTGTCTATAATGATGAATCATAGATATGATGCTCAGTACTATTGTTATGGCTTTTGTTAAAAATTGAGGCATTCATTTGTGAGCAGGTTATGACTTCTAAGTTGATTTCATGACGGCCTTTCAAGTCTTGGTCGTATCGATCACTGTCTAGTTCAGAGCAACATAGATAAGCCGGCAACTATCGGATGTCTTTCGGAAATGTCATCCGTCACGAACTCTAGACCGTTTTATGTTGGATCAAGGTGAAAAGCAAACAAAATCGAACTGTTTTGTCCTCCGACTTGTTTTACGAGATCTGATAGAACACCTTCATATAATTTTATAACTTTGTCATTGCCGTATATCTGATTGCATTTCTGGATAAGCTTGAAGGTCGAGTCAAGTTCATAGACTAGTTTTTGATAAACCTCTGAATACAAACGGTGATGTACTTAACATGAATTCCAAAATTTCAGTCAGTATTTTGAACTGAGCGAGGCGTTATATCACTACTTGATCATCAAGTCACAAATGCACTTCTCAGGAATTCTAGAGAGTTTAAAAAATCATTCGTCTTAGAGAAAGAAACAAAGAGCATTCTTTCAGATGAATGTTCCACTAGTTTTGGCCCTTGGTCTTTAAGATACGCTCAGATAATGTTGACTTCCCAATGCACTCTTATGCCGTTGTTGCGTCCGGTTCAGTTTTTTCGCTGTGAGGAAAATTCCATTCGCTTTCATTGCCCATTTCTAAGCCCTAATGCCCGGAAGGGAATGTGACCCAAGTCACGCACACCTAAAATCATCTGACAAAAGGGAGACTTACATGCATAAGCTCGTCGGTAGGAAGAGAACACCGGCAGCTCTCTAAAATATCTCGATTTTCGGGATTTTTTTTCTCTTTTGAAGGTTAGCTTTCTCAGGGAAATGAAGTTGTCGTGGAATGTGTCACGTAAGCCCCCGATATACGCACGGCGGAGTCTTATGTACCGGCTCGGGAATGTTGTTACCATCAAGTTGCAAGTTAAAGGGAGGGCCCCTTGTACTTCTGCGTTGACTGCCGTAATACGTTTAATAAACGATAAGAACCCATCACTTTGCACACACACACACACACAAATGATAGTGTCGGGAATTGATTCCTGCCCTCGGAGCGGTCGTACTCTAGTTGTGAGATGTGATTAAAATTGATTAACGAACCGATCTCGGTGTTTTATCTCCCGCTTCTACAATGTTTTGACATCTGCAACGGAGAGAGGAGGGTCGCTTGTTTGCATTGGGCAAACTCTGCAGTGCGAGATGCAGCGCGGACGGTTTACGGAGTGCAGCAGCAGCAGCAATCGCACTAATATGCGATAAGCAGGGATGCTAATAAACTCTAACTAAACAACAACAACCGTTCTTCTGCTTTCCTGTCAAAGGGGGATCACCTTCGTGTACTGGGAAGGTGATACACATTACCCTTTCCACAGCTGCATCTGCGAAGGTGCTAAATAACATCAACCTGGGAACGCAACCGGTCACACCTCCGCCAGTTAAGAAAAGATACAAGATAAGGCAAGTTGATGTACTTGCAATCATTTACGAAGATCCACTCGTTTGGTATGACGCCGTACTTCCACCGGTTCGAACTGGCTCACAGCTTTGCTCTCGGTTGCGGAAAAGTGCCTACCATCGGTAACTAACCGGAATAATATTTCTGTCTATTTGTTTGCTTAGTAAGAGTTCCTGACAGACGAAAGGTTGAACGACGATGATAAGCTGTATGTTTTGCTTGGGAAGTGAAGTTCTTAGGAATTAAAATGCAAATAAGGAAGCAAAAAACCAGCGCACATCTGTGAATATCAGGAGGCATTTCTGGTAAGATTATTGCTGCATTGCAAGCGTTCCAGCACTTCACGTGACCTACTCTCGATGATTAATCGTCTGTTGTTTTTTTCACCGGGACAATAGTAAAGGATACGGCTCGCAAACGCCTCCGCACAGTTTGGTTAGTTATTAAAAACTGATAAGACTTCATTTCAGCACGTGTGTGCATGTGTCACACGTCCGGTAAGAGATTGATCACGTTTTCTAAGCGCACATCGTTTGTTGTCCTGCCGTTGTACCTATTTTGTCTGCGCTGGTCTAATCTTGGTGTCGCATCATTTCATGACCGTGTGGGAACTTTAAGTCATGTAAATTAACGCCGAGCGTAGCCGCTCATACCCTCATTCATCCTTTTAATCTTTACCGAAGAAGACAACAATTCATTTCTCCGAAATGGATCGAATACCCTTTTCGAGTGTGTGTGTGTAAGGTGCGTGCACACCTTTATCTGCGTCTCTCGTAGAATCGTTCAGGATGTTCGGTGCGTTTACCCGTAGCTAAACAGCAAGCAAGAGCTGATGACGCACTCACCGTTCGCTGCTGATTATTTCTGAACTAGTTTTAACCGGCTTCTAAGTGATCTGGTCTTCAGCATTCAGGAATATTGCTTTTAACCAATTTTATCGTTTAATATGCACCTAAACATTTGTATCCCTCCATTTTGCACAACATGTATTGAGGTTAAGATCTTCATCTCTGAGGTAGTAGCGCTACGATATGTAAGATCAATTATTCGTTCTAAATGCAGATTCTTGGAGCGGCGCGGTGGCCGAGGAGATTGCGGCGCTGGTCTTCGAACGAGGCCAGCCGAGGTTCGAATCCTATTCGTGTTGTTTCCCCGTACGCAGGACTGGCTATCCTGGTGTTGTGGGTACTTTTCAAGTCACGGAAGCCAGGAATGATGGAAGGCTTTTTTAGACCTCACGATGTTGTTAGAGCCCGCACAGAAGAAGAATAATGCAGATTCTACCCGGACTGGAAAGACTAAGTAAAGATTTTGTGTAGATGTTTCTTCCGCAGACGAATCTTAACGTCTATTAGGAACTTTATGAAAAGTATTCAGCGCACAAACAGAAGTAGTGAAAAGTATGGAGTTTTCCATTCTCCATGAAGTGGTGAAACTCGTGTGACGACTATGTGAAAACGGTCACGTTTACCATTAACATCCACCACATCTCCTGTCTAACTCGCACCACAGCTCCAAGAACAGTTCTAAATTGCTTTCGTCTGTAGTACCCCCTCTGTCTCTCTCTCTCTGTGTGCCAGTTTATCAGTCAGCATCCTTTCGGGAGCGAACGGGACAGACGGGGAGAGTAGAAGAGCGCTCACCAATTCTAATCAGCAACGAGAGATGGGTGCTGTAAAAGCTTCCAATCCCAATTATACACACCCGGGCCCCTCGCGGCCTTTATTGTTGGTGTTGTGTGCCTTGATTATGAATGTGTGGACATGTAAATACGGTGTGTCCGTCCGTTCTCTGTTACTCCGCAAGCATCCTATTCACTCTCATGTGTGCGCCTCTAGTTCCTTCAGGCGATGATCGCACCGCATCATATTTTACCCCGGGCAGAACGTTGTCCGGCCCGCAAACGGTAGTCAGCTTCCGAAGCGAGTGTACCTCATCCGAAGACCGTGCAAGAACCGGGCAACAATTCATTCATAAGCATATTTGCTGACGGAATAGATAGCAGTAAAGTTTTGCATTAAAGGAAAAGCCGGTCACAGGATTATCTCGCTGATAGAATATTCTGGTTGGTGGAGTGTTGTACGCAGAACGCGCCAAAAAGTATAGACTGTTTGCAATCAATCGTGATAAGAACTGAAGTGAAAAAAAAGGATTTTTTTGTTGAGGAGTTTTGGCCAAGAAGCCAATCGAATTTGAACCCAGAATAGTCTAGAGTAATTCGCAAAAAAAGAAACATCAACGATGGGTTTAAAGTTCCTGCTGTTTAATAATCAACAGAGTCCAAATCTACATGGAGGTGCTAGAAAAGTAATTATCAACCATCTTTCGCTATTCACTAAACTTCGGTCGAAGATCTGCGTCCAGTACTTACTGAAACGTCCATTCCCCAATTCGATCAGATGCGATCTTAGTTAGTTGGTGCTGTAACCTCGCACGACTTGCATCCCAGCAAACTGATATAACCAGCCAGTATCCGACGAGTTTGCAAAAAAAGGGAACCCACAGCAGGTCATGTGAGTTCGCGTACCGCGACACCACTCTGTGCCAGATGTGTCCTATCTGCATGCAGCGAGCGAACATTATCAGTAGGGCGCCCCCTCGAGAGACACATCTGGCGAGCGTAGGTCAGTGCGAACCTTCGCATGCGAGATTGTTTTAAAAGACGTGACTCCGGACGCATCGTTAATTGCTGAACGCACAGATGCAGATCATCTCGTCTGTGGCCGGGGCAAACAAACCCTGGGATAGAAAATTTCCACACACGGGGCGGACGCCGCCCATGGTCGGTGCGTTCCACATCTGGAGCACTATGCACTGGTGTGAGCTGTTTACCCAACAGCTGATCGGTTGATAGGCACTGATAACAAGGTGTTGGAACAGGGCTCTGGAACACATTATGTGTGGACGATGTGTACGCACGATGGCTTGGTCCATTTGTTCGACCCGTTGTTTGTTGTTATCGACCATGTTGCATCGACCTTTTCCTTGGTGGGGGGTACTGGCCTCCATCGGCCATTTGGATGCAATTGCATTAAGCTCGCACGAGTGCGTAAATAGACAGATTAGTTGCAACTCGATCGGGGGTGTTTGGTAGGCGTTAGTAACAGCATGCAATTAAAGATAAGCTGAAGTTACTGTGCTCTGGCTATTAGATGTTGTTTAATCATATGACTAACAATTGTTCCTTTTTCTTGTCTATTTCTTCACAGATCATGGAGGGTTCGGGTGACGGTTCGCCGCAATCATCAATGTGCATGGTGAAGGCGGCCGAGCTCTTTCCAAAGCCGATCCTCGAGAAAGAGGAAGAAAAGCTCTCCGTGCGGTTTACCGAGCGTAAGTAGCGATTATCCATGGATTCGGCGATGTTGTACTAACGGGTATAACCACTTGTTGGATTCGTCTCTTTAGTTGCCGGTGAATCTGTACGCTTCCTAGGCCAGACTGATGATGGCATACTGGCACTTTCAAACTATCGGTTATTCCTGCAGAAGAATAGCACCGTCGCGGAAGTATCGGTTCCACTGGGACTGATCGAATCGACGCAAGTTCGTGACCTGTTCCATCTGATAGTGAACTGCAAAGACGCCAGTACCGTCCGGTAAGCAAAATTGAAAGCAGCGGCATCATGTTAACATGTTCCTTACCTTTCATTAATCGTTCTGTTTCGTCCACCCTACCAGCTGTTCATTTGCAACGTCCGAGCAGTGCAGTGAGTGGAACCGTCGGATAACTCTCTCGATCGGTGTGCCGGAAACACTGGAGGCACTGTTTGCCTTTCCGTTTCATGCGTGGGCGTCTGAATCGCCAACCCTGAACCAGGACAACGAGTGGGCCGGCCGTTTGCAGCGCGTTGGTTCGTTCGATGACGAATTTCGCCGTGAAGCCGAACGGTTACAGTTCGATCTGCAGGGTGCGTGGCGTATCAGTCAGGCGAATGCAGAGTTTAAGCTGTGTCCATCCTACCCGCGGTTGCTGCTAGTGCCCGCGTGCATATCCGACGATACGCTGCAGAATGTGGCAAGCTTTCGTAGCTCGCGGCGCATACCGGCGGTCGTGTGGCGTCATCAGCGTACCGGTGCCGTGATTGCACGCTGCAGCCAGCCAGAAGTGGGTTGGCTCGGTTGGCGCAATTCGAAGGATGAGCAGCTGCTGAAGGCTCTTTCCGATGCTTGCTCGTTTGATCGTGGCACGCAAGATCGGGCAAGCGATGGTACGAGACGGACGCGTACGCAAACCGACAGCTCGGAGGCATCGAGTGAGGGTAGCCCGCCGCGCAGTCCGGAAGGAAGCCACGAGGAGGTGGAAATGGATGAACCGAAGAAGATACTGATTGTGGATGCACGATCGTACACGTCCGCGGTAACGAACCGGGCACGCGGTGGAGGGTGTGAGTGTGCCGAATACTATCCGAGTGCCGAGATACAGTTCATGAGCCTTGGAAACATACACGTGATAAGGAAGAGTTTCCACGCGTTAAGGCAGCTTTGCGCCTCGCAGGCGGACATTCCAAAGTAAGTGAAAAACGGTTTGTTGACGAAGTTGGGCCAGCAGTATGCTCAGTGAGGGTTTTTTTTCTTTCTTCTCCACAGTTGGCTCGGATTGTTGGAACGAACGCTTTGGCTGCAGCATCTTTCCGGTTTGCTGGCGGCGTCGATGGTGGTGTGCCATGCAATCGAGCGAAACGGACGGCCGGTGCTGGTACACTGTTCCGACGGTTGGGATCGTACGCCACAGATCGTTGCCACCGCACAGCTCTGTCTCGATCCGTACTATCGCACGATCGAAGGCTTTCGCGTGCTGGTCGAGCGGGAGTGGTTGAGCTTTGGTCACAAGTTTGCCGATCGTTGCGGACACGGACCCGGCTCGGACGAAACAAACGAGCGCTGTCCTGTATTTCTTCAGTGGCTCGACTGCGTGCATCAAATTCATCGTCAGTTTCCTTGCAGCTTTGAGTTCGACATGGGCTACCTGGTAAGTACTCACGTGCGAGAGAGAGAGAAAGGATCCTTTTAAGCTTATTCTAATGAATTTATGCTTTCCGTCAAACGGTGTAGATCAAACTAGCACAACATTCGCATTCGTGCCTATTTGGAACGTTCCTCTGCAATACGGTCAAAGAGCGGCAGGAAAACAGCGTCCCCGATCGGACGTTCTCTGTGTGGCCTTTCCTATCCGGTCCGATCTACAAGAATCATCTGTACGTGCCGAACCGGGAGCGGGTCCTGTGGCCGGCGCATAATGTGCGCGATCTGCGCCTCTGGACGGAAGTGTACCTGGGCAGTTGGGGTGGCCACAACCAGCAGTCGGCCTCCGAGGTGGCTGACTATCCGACATCGAGCGTTCCTTCCGGTGGTTCCGATGTCGTTTCGGCAGTCGTCGGTGTACGGAGTATCGGAGCCGGCAGTGACCCAACCGGCAGCATCCCGGTGGGAGTAGGATCAGCGTCCGTGAATGTTGTCGTCGATGGCATGGCAACAGCATCCGTCACCAGCTGTAGTCCGGAACAGAACGGTTCGATGACAAAGACGCGCTCGTACAGTGATATCAAGGAGGCAACCTCAGGTGGTGGCATGACACGTCGCTCAAGCGATCCTAGCATGACTTTAGACTCAAGGTAAGTCATCTTTTTTCGCATTCTGCGAGAGGTTGGCGAAAAATAACCAGAAATTTGTCCATCTTTAGCATGATTCATCGACCAGGTGGACCTGCGGCGCTTAATCTCTCGCAGGACGAAAGTTCAATCGATTCAAACCTCTCATCCGATCGCGAAGCATCGCCCGATCTACCCTCGATCGACGATCACTTGCTGCATCGTGGAGTAACAGCCAGTTCCTTTATTCAACATGCCACCGAAAAGCTGCAAAGCCTCACCCAAGAACTGAACCAATCCGACGAAGAGTTAGAGCAAGCCATCAAAAACCAGCGCAACCTTGCCAATGGCAGCCCTGCGCGCAGCACTGTACTAAAGACCGAACACACCGGAACGAACATTCTATCTTCCTCAGCCACATCTAGTCTTTGCGCTAACGGTAGCATCGGTGGAATCGATAGCTTAGCAGCAGCGGCAGCTGCCACTTTGATTCCAACTGCAACCACCAACGTGCGACCTTCCTTTACGACTACCAGCATCAGCAATAGTTCGACACAACAGCAAAGTATCGATGAAAACAGCTACCGCTATCGGTTCCAACCAATCGTGCCGGAGCTACCAACGACGGATGTGACGAGAAGCTCGCCAAAGGTAACGCGAGAGTCTAGCAACAGTCCGACGCAATATCCGGCCAGACAGCAGCAGCAACATCTCGTGATGTGGCCGAATGCAATCGATGAGAATACCTCGCGCATCATCAAGATCGAATCGTACCAGTCCTCTACGATGGGTGGCAGTAAGGATGTGCTGGATGGTGGCGGTGGTGGAATCGGGCTAGAACGACCCATTAATCGTACCGTCATTGGGCGACCCATCATGGCCAACGACGATATGATGATGGAGAGCGTCGACCTAACCATCGGTGGATCGGACGATAGCAGCTTCGCTGGTGGTAAATACGACAAACTGTTCAAACTGATCAAGCACTTTCTGCGGCGACACATATGAGCAAAGGATGCACCTTCGATTGTCGAGGAAATGGCAGTGGTCACTAAAATGCACCAGATAGAGGGTGCATTTACCGGTGAACTGAAGAAGCATTGGGTTCGCTTAAAGGTTTGCTCTTAAGAGCAGCTGTAAACCTAAGGGGTTGAGCCCCTGAACGCGGAATTTGCTACCTGGTCTAAGTACAAAGTAACAAATAGCGGCTTTTTCCGTGGAATTATCACTCATTGATTGCTCTCTTATGCGAATGTGTTCATGACAGGCAATGGTAAAGAGAGAGACGAGTGAAACCTTCAGATATTTCGGGAATATGTAAATAACAACTATAGGATCGTACTCCACGTATAGGTGATTAAGTTAAAAATATAAAACATTGCAAAACTATGGTTAAAATGACCCAAAGAACCTATATTCTCCCCTCTCTCTCTCCATACTTTCAATCGTCATAGTTGGTAACACCGAACCGAATTGCGGTTATCAGTGCGGATGTTCTTTTGACGCTGTAATATATATGCAAATAAACGAAAACACAAACCGACCGCTGTGACAAACAAAAATAAACACACAACAGTAATCGGAGTTTAGAGAGCTTGTATTACGTATTAGATCGGGTTTTTTTTTAAGTAGGACTCCGTTTGAGTGCCTTTTTCATACTACTCTGTTCACTGATAACGCACGAAACCGGCATAAAACGGAACCTAAAGTACTGCAGAAGTTGTTGATAAGGTTAAGGTTTCGTTTTTTTTATATTTTGCGCGTATCAAGGAAACTCCAGACGTTGAGTCGTTTTTTTTGCTACAATTAAATGGCAACATAATTGTGCGTAATTTGTACGATTTGTTCAGGTTGTGTAATTATGTTTAAGTGGGGGCAGGATATTTGGGTTTATTTCTTTCTTAAGACCGGCTTATCTACGTATTTATTAAGGAATTTCTTCTATAAAAGCGTGTGATTATTTGAATATTTCACAATTCCTCTGTTGTAAATTATGCAACTAAACTAATTTATTTAGTAGAGGAGAATATGACAGATTACGTGATTATAGAAATGCGTTTATTTGCATACGACAATCGAAGGCGCGATCCCAACTCATGTGTGTCTTTTGAAGTTATAAAGTTAATCCTATTATCCTCGAATAAACAATTTCCGTTTTTGTTTTCAGATAAACTACTTTCCACATCGCCAAATCGATTAGAATCGCCGGGTCTAAATGACAGGTCATTAAGTCCCAACCTGTGGCATGGATCGATAGAAACCAGCACGGATACGCTGGTACCTGTTGATCAATATCCTCTCTCCACTGGCAGTATGCACGGTGGGATGAGCAACTTGTCGGAAGATGGCGAAAACCTGCGGCATGGACATGAAAGGTGGAAGGAACATGAGCAGCACTACAACAGCAGCAGTAACGGTGTCAGTGGTGGCGGTAGTATTAGTTTAGCAGTAGGAAACAGTGATAGCAGTCAGCAGAGATTTGTTAATGGTAACGCATCGGAAGTGACAACGGCGCCAAACGACGACACGTCGGACGGGGCCGAGGTCACGAGCGATACGACAAAAGCTCCGACTGGTGATAGTAATGGATGTGATTTTACTAGTAATAGTCATGATTACGATAGGGTAAGTGGTCGAGATTGTGTTGTGGCGAAACTCGCTTCTTTATCAGTTACATCATAATTTGATTCTTGCAGAAATTATCAAATCAATCAACGTTGGCGCTGGCCAGCGATTCGCTACCAAAAGATCGACCTGAATACCGTCACCATCAGCATCCGCCAGAATCGACCTTGGAAAGTGATCGAGGAGGAGGAGGAGGAGGAGGAGTAGTAACAGCAACGAGTCGATCCGCTCTAACATCTCTCGCACAGAACGCCAGTGCCGCCTGTGGTGGCGTTAACTACAACAAACTGAAAGCGAATGGTACTCCGGCAGGTGTACCGATTGTACCGGTGTCCACTGGTCCAACCACCACCACCAACAACTTGCTCACCTCGATGATGCTT
>KI424608.1:11268-21335 GCA_000473375.1 Anopheles culicifacies | reverse complement strand
AAGAAGAAGAAGACTCCTTCCGTTTAAAGGTTCTTTAATATATCTCGTCCTCATATTCCTGATGGAGTGATATAAAGAAATAATACCAAACTTTTGCTGCAACCCAAAATATTCTCACGCTTCACGGCAAGTCTCTTTAGCACCCGTGCTATGATACAGCACCGACGATTTGGTATGATGCAAAGCATTAAAAGCAACACCTTCTTACGCTTCGTTTGATCGCAGTGGAAGCGGAACTGGTTGCCATTGCTCTTCCGCAGCAAGAAAAAAAAGGTACAACATTGGTGAAGAAAGCAAGCAAGCAAAAAACGAAACCCCCTCTTCAGGATGGGGTTTTGGGAGCAAACAAATAGGAGAAAGAAAAAGATTGGAAGAAGGAAAATCTCAATCGGAATTAGGTGAAGATGGCATGCTCCCTAGGGAAGCCACGAGTGCGCGACAGTGCTGCCAGCAAGCGCAAATGGCAAGAAATCTGTTTCACGCTAATCGGATAATGATAATTAGCGAATGGTTTCCGTATGCTCGGTCGCATTTCAACCCCGGGGTAGCTCTTCCAGAGTCTTCTGCCGACCACGTGACACGTGATGAAGGTGTCTGTTGCTTAGGTCGGTGTAACTTGCTGTACACTTTGCCCTTCCGCCCATCTTATTGATGGGTTTGACGAGTCAGTGTGTAAGGAGCGTGGAATGAAGAGTACGCATCCTAATGTGGCTGTATTAGCGTGCGATACAACCAGAGAGCATTCCACTAATTGGCCCATCGGGCGTGGTGCTGGAAAATTGGGAAGCATTGGCGGGGGGGGGGGGCGACTTTTTGCATCAAGCGAAAGGGAGGTAGGGGATGCGGGGAAGTTGGCATTATTTTAATCTTCAAATTTCTTACAGATGTTTTTAATACCTTACGCTTCCTTTTTCCCCCGGGGGCGTTGAGCAACCGTGAAGCAAAGCAAACAAACTTGAGCACTTAAACACTGGAGAAAGTGCAGGAAAGTGATACTTTTTTGGGTGGGAATTCGAAGGAGGGCACCCGGAATTGGGAGATGCAAATGAACATCGGCACTAGCGGCACGAATCGACCGTGTAGACGACTGAACAGATCATTAAAGTGACACAAAATTGGGCGAAAAACGGCGAGTCAAGTTGAAGATGGCTTCTGGCTAGTGTCTTGGAGACGACGGTCGCTTCCTGCTCGTTCCCATGGTTCGTAGCTTCCGGTTGTATCGAAATCCAACAGGGAACGAATACAACAAAAAAAGGGCTGGAGGATACGACAAACGCGAACGGTCTGCTAGCGTGACCGAGAATTATCTCGTTAGATGGTAAAATATTGTGCGTACTTACCTATCGAAATCGGTCGTTTAGCCGTGCTGGGGAGGGTGATGGTCCCTTTTCTGCTGCCGCATCGTTTGTCGTTGCCGATCAATTAAGGGTTTATATCCGTGTAAATCGTACCCATTTACGCTTGGCTAGGTCGTTCGGGTTTAGGGACGTTTGTGTGTGTGTGGATGACTGGAGAGAAGCAATGGGAAGCTTGCTACTCAGCCGGGACACTACTGGGTTGCCATGCTGACGGGAACGTCTTGGCGCTGCCCCGTTGGATCCAATTTC
This sequence comes from Anopheles culicifacies, assembly GCA_000473375.1. NCBI lineage: Eukaryota > Metazoa > Arthropoda > Insecta > Diptera > Culicidae > Anopheles > Anopheles culicifacies. Next base: position 19,728 of record KI424608.1, on the reverse strand, counting down.
ACACCAGCCGTAACGTGGTGTATCGATGACTTATTGTACGACACATTGCTTTGCGATGTGCAATCGTTTGTTTGACGCGAATTACCACGTGGTATCGACCGTTCGGACCGGATTGTCCGGTTCAATCGTAGGAACAGGATTGATTTGCTACATTTTCACCTTTAGTGGGGCTAGGATGTTATTTTTCAGGGTACACGAGCTATATTCGTTTCAAGCAATGCCGAAAGTGCCTTTAAGAGGGGAAATGCGATAGAATTCCCTTTTACTCAACGGAATTTGTTAAGAATCGTCCAAATAAGTCTCCAAAAATTGATGAATCTTCAAGGATTCATTTTACAGGGAGTTCAATAAGTTCGATAACACTTGAAGTGTGGGCTTAAATTTTCAATAAACAAGATATTATTTTATGCGTTACTTTTTATAAAATCTATGCCTTTTAAGAACATTTTTGACGTATAAGCTGGGAGCGCCCTCTTTTTGTGCTTTGTCGCTAATTTGAGACATTCTTTAAAAAACCGCTCGCGGCTTGCACTTGATCCATCGGCATATCTAGATCCATTGTGCGCTCTAGATGTCAGCCTTGCTTGGCAAGTTTCTGCAAAATTTTAGAATAGTCCAAATGATTAAGATCTGGGAACCTGGGAGGCCACAAAGTCTAATCGTGGAAATCTGCGAAATTCTTCCGACTCCAACACTTGGACGATATTCGCGTTGTAGGCCGGTGCCGTAATGGTCTCTACCAAAGAGGTCCTAAATAGCCTACAGCACAATCTTCTCCAGCGCCTTGGTTTGGTAGTAGGTGACGATGATTTTCACGGTTTTCTCGATTAAAACCTTTGAGAGCTTCCCATGCCTGGATATGGCCTCTCCACGGACCACCCACGCATTGCTGTAGAACTGCTTGACTTTTCTTTAGGATAGGGGAATGCAGGCCAACGTCTACACCTTTAGCAGATCAATTTGGACATGGTGTCTGCTTTGTAAGACTAATAGTTTCTCGTCCAAAAACACGAATTCCTGAACTGCACGATACTTTTAAATTGTGTGCGGTAGAAAAGCAACAAATGATAACAAGTTGATAACTTGCTCGACGGATAGCTTACTCCTGTTACCTAAAGCTGTTACCAATATAAACGCATATAATGTACAAAAGAACCTTACCTACACTAGCATGAATTACTACCATGAGTTGTATTCGAAGAGAAGTAAAATGTTTGAAGCGTTGATTTAAATCTTCAGGATATTCATTCATTCGATTGACAGATCCATTTTGATGCACGAATCTGATGTCAAGACACATCTAATAGCCCAAACTTGCAAGCTGCACGATAGACTAAGAGCTGACGTGTTCGCCTAAAATCACTCAACTAAAACTACCCCGACTCACTCATCGCTTTAAGGTTCTGCTTGACCTAACTGCTGCCTGCTGGACTGTCAATGCAATCTGGAGCATGACCTTTTAAAATCATCTCCTAAAATTTCGTATGCAATACCCAGTGGTACCCAGTTTCAACAGGCAGCTCGGCAAAAACAAAAAAAGTCAACCAAATCCCATTACACCTTTCGTCCTTTCGCGTCCAAAGTTCGACATATCGCCGCTGGGCAACATTCGGGGACACTTTTTCCACTACGGTGCTCTGGGGTAACGGTGACCTAGGCAAACCGTTTGATTAAGTAAAATCTATCACCGTACCGATCCGCTGTCATTAGTTATATCGCTCTATTACGTCTGGTTGTCCGTCCGCCCTTGGTTCAACGTTCAACGGTGGCAAAAAAGGGCCAACACCGGTACGGTTGTATCGAGAGTCAACGATGAGGTTGTTAGAGTAAATTCCTTAATTAAATAGTAGTAACACACGCGTACGGATACGTCCGCTTGTAGGCGGTGTTGGAGAAGAGACATAAAACAAAAAAACTTGCGTTTCATTTGGGAAAGGGCCAGATTTTTTTTTTGCCCAGACTACCGAGTTTGCCCGCCTCAGATTTAACTCCTGCCTCAGAGAAGCGTCGGCTATAGCTTTGTGTGTTCGTTCCTTTTTTTGTTTCGTTATATTGTTGCGCCTCCATTTGTCACCTCATTGGACATTGAGACACCCCGATCTTCCGGGCGCCAGGGACCGAAGCTGTGTGATGGCGCATCTTTTGCCCGTTTCCATTTGACCGACGGATGGACTAAATCTAAATCAATCAATATTCAATGACTTATCGTACGACACGGCCCGAACACATGCAATGGGAATGGGATGGAAAGAAAAAAAAAAAAGGTTGGGCCAGCACCTACCACCTAGTAGATGCCCGGCCCGACCGTGCCGGGGGAGACAATTCATCCGAAAGCCATTTGTTTCAATAAAAATAAAGCTCGCGAGAGGATGACCACTGGCGTGATGTAGCTGCCGGATCGCATGTCTCACACCCCGGATGGGCTCGATGGGGGAGAAGATCGATGGTGGCAATAGGTGATGCCGGTGAGTCGCCCGGATAAGCAAACACTAAATCGTATATATTAAAGCAAATAAGTCAAATTCATTCCGGAAGCCTACGATGGTGTCCGGTTCGGTCAAACGCTGGAATCACACCGATTGGGTTCCAAATTCGATTAGACTGACTTTAAGGGTATTTTTGCTCCCGCTCTCTTCCACCGGCTTTTTTTTTGTTATGCTGCAACGAAATATGTTGCCTTTTGGACGGGGTGCTTTGCTAACGGTACACCCCATGGCATGGACGACAAATTCGATTGCGGTCGTACAGGAATTTGATTTTCTCATCCAATCGCTTCGAATCGGTGTTTCTTTGGTGCATGGATTGATGTATGTATGTATGTTTTTTTTTGTTTGGTTTCGTTTGCAATGCAACTGTTTGATTTGGTACGGTTAAATGTGAAGTTTGTAGCACACAGACTGGGAGCCTTTGCTGGGTGTCATCCGAGCCCAATCAGAGATGGGCCCTTTGATGGCTACGGCCTTATTGCGCTCGCTGTCTTTTTGAAAAACCCCGGGCACTCGCAATAACTCGCCTCCAATGGCAATTTTATCGTTCGAAAGCGAGCTCCAGCAGCAAACGCGCAAAGGAAGGCTGCTCACGAGGGAGGAAGTTCCATCATTCTGCTCCGTTTGCACGGTGGATAAATTTATTTGTTCTACAACCGGCACCGGGAACCTTTTACGCCCATCAGGCGACCATCACCGGGGCTCGGGGACGGTAGCCGTGTTTGAAGTGTGCCTTTTTTCGGCCCGAAAAATCCCGAAAACGTAGTACGGTTAACTCTCCGGCGAGAAGGATAACAGCACTAGAAGCGGAGGGCCTGTACAAATGAAGTCTCCCAAGCGTTTGAACTGATGGTTAGTTCATGGTCAGAAGGTTTTGTTGGTTTAACTTCGGTAAACCGAAGCACCGTTAGAAGCGGTTCTCTGTCTCTTTCAAGTGGAACGCTCGCGGTGAGATTTGCATTGGTAAAAGATGTGTGCCCTTCTTTCCTCCCTCGCGGAGAAGGACATTTGTAAATTCAAATTCCGGGCCAACATGAGTGGCTTCATCCGTTTTGTGTGGCGTAGTTCGGGCCAATTAAATTTGGAACTATTTTTAGACAATTTTTATGGCGCGTTTTTTTTGTAGAATTTGGACCAATAATTGGAGCTGTCATTTAATATCGCAAAGTAATCAACATTTTTGACAAATGAAGCATATGATAACGCAAATTTAAGTTCTTGAGTTTCTGAAACAAGAGCATCTTTTGAAGCATTATTTAAAGACAACTTGTAAATACAGTGGAGCGCCGATTATCCGGGCATGTCGGGAATTGGTAGTGGCTGGATAGTGAAATAACACGGATAAAAGGTTCACCTATCTAGGTTGACAGATATGCATTTTTATATCATAAAGTTGAATGATCGTGGACTATTTTCACAATCATTGTTCTCAGATTGAGCAACAGCTCAACACACAGCTTCGGGAATCAGCAGAGTTCGGGAATCTTCTCCCAAGCATGAGCCAACAGATTTATTATGGATGCTTTTGTTGCACATCCATACGTACTTTTAATGTTCTTACTGCTTTTAAAGAGATTTATGAAAATAGTGCAACTGTTGTTTTTATATTTAAAATTAAATTGGTGTTCCCAGTTGGTACGTAACTGTTCATCAGTAAGTATGAACGAGCATAAACACTCCTCATTCAAACTAAACGTGGCCGAAACGATATGAAGATGTCATTTCTGGTTTGCACGGATAATGGGACAGCCGGATAAAAGGTACCCCAGATAATCGGAGCTCCACTGTATCGCAAAACGGAAAAATTGAAGTCGGTGGTGTTATCTCCAAAAGGCACTCACATCTTCGTTGTCCAGTAATTTTAAATTCTGGTCAGGAGAGTCCAATAAATCCATAACTTCTTCTTCTTCTTCTCTGGCTCTACAACCTTGAGAGGTCTTGGCCTACAATTTCTGGCTTCCGTGACTTGAATGTACCCGCAACAGGATAGTCAGTCCTGCGTACGGGAGAACGGCCCGAATGGGATTCGAACCTCGGTCCTGTGTGTTCGAAGACCAACGCCTCGGTCTCCTCGGCCACCGAACCGCTCCTTAGTGCGGTCAAAGATCTATCGATACTTTCAACTTTGCTATATCAATTTTTAATGCAATAAGCTACCAAACTCTTCGCTCAAACCTCTCACAGAAGTTGACTATTCAAGGTATTTCGTTATAATCTTCACAAAAGCATCGTTTTGGTTGGAGAAATCATCGAGCAATACGCTTGTTCCTCCCTTTGTGTTGATAAATTTGCACACTGGTGAGATGTACGTATGTCAGCAGGTTCAACACCGTGTGGCTTTTTCTTCCGGATGTTCGTCCAAACAGCGACTTGTTCATGAATGCAGCAAATAAAGCTTTTGTCGATTCGGCCGTAGAAGATTTTTGTTTTGCATGTTTGCAAGCGTTCACCCAAACAGACAAAACCATGTCAACCGTCGTGTGTGTGTGTGCGGTTCGTTGCGTGCACGGCGAGATATCCCGCGGGTGTGCTTGCCGAGGACTAGGCCTGTGTCAATTAGCACCTTCCCACCATTCCCTTTGGCCAACTGGCTTTGTGTTGAGTGATTTGCTCTAGTTTGATCGCTCTGATTGTTTTCAAACGACAAAAAAAAAAAATGATGTTGCTATCGTCCCTGTATCCAACGGCCAAATCTTCACTCGCCTTGGTTGTTTTGTTGGTATCCCATTTTTAATAGCACATTTAACGAACATTAAATTATTTTACAAATCTTCTACCCCGTCTTAAAGCTGTGGTCCGCTTCTTTGCGTAACGATCCGTTCGCACTCAAATGTTCATAAAACCGACCATAAAGCGACCAATCATCTATGTGCCCGATCGTGCAAGACGCCATCCGAAGCACCACGCATAAATGGATTTGTGACGTACCGGGGTTTTCTCTGCGCACTGTCGGGAGGGGGGAAGTGCGCTCTCGGTTCGCTGCACACATTTGCATATTCAATTGTGTATCCGAGGTGAAAGTGACCCCAGAGGTCCAAAGCCTCTATAACCAATAAAAAAAAAAAAAAAAAATTGTGTATCCGCTCGGTCCGCTGGTGTTCGCCCGGTGGACAGTTTTAGCGGACCATCGACACGACACCAATACGGCAACAAATGATTCGTCGTAAAAAAATTTACTGACAACTTGACGTTTTATTAGAATTCACATTACGATCTACCCTGACCCGGTACACCAGGGCGTTCTTGGCATCTCGCTGCGTCGCTTACTTCGCCGGGAGCACGACCTAACAGATGCCCGTTGAAACGTGAAATATAATTTATTAACTTCCGACTTATGATGTCGCCCATACAGGAGGAAAGTCCTTAAGGAATTGGTGAGTTTTTTGTTTCGTTTTGTTCATTTCACCAAACGAAAGTAATAATCCCACCAGGGTGATGATGGAGTGGGTGAAGCTGTTCGAGATAATTGAAATGGAACAGCAATCGAGAAAAAAAGGAAGATATAAAATAGAATAAAGACATACGGCGTTATTAAGAAGCGATTCGCCACGGCACATCAAACGCTGAGCCGCACCAAATCCCTCGGAACAGTTTATCACTCATTAATTTTTGACAGGGATTTACACGTCCCACTCGGCCTCGGCCGACGTTCCTACCGAGAAGGTTGGTCGCTGCCGTAATGATTGGGGATGCGTGGCATATAGATAAGAGTACCACCGAGGGGGGAGAAGCAAAAAAACGACTCGATACAATAGGGAAAGACGCGCTCCATTTCCGCCATGTCACCGCGCGGTGAAGTGTCATCGCAGCGCACTTCTTCGATTACGAAAAACCTGGCCCACAGCGCCCATACATCAACACCCTCTCCATCGCCAATTCTACGATGAAAGCGAGCATTGCCCCGAAAGAAAGCACCGCTCTATAAGCCTACTCCTGCCTATAGAACAGGGACAAGGGAAAGCAACAAAAAAAGAGGCCGTGAAAGAATACCCGCCCGAAACGAGCGTATCATCCCGCACAGGAAACCTCCAATCTGTCACAACATATCATTATTTCATCTGTCAATAGATGACAACAAAAGAAACTGATAAGTACCCCCCGCCCGGTTGAAGCGGGCGTGCAAGGGGGGTGAGAACCTCCCCCGTGACTCAACTGGACACGATGGGAGTGGAAGGTGGAACCCGGAATGGCAAACATTAAAACCAACTTCCTTCTTTGCCGCTCCGGTGTAGTGTGCCGGCACTTTAACACGATAATGACACGGTAGCCCGTCGTCGATCCACTTTAATGTGTCACTGATGGTATGACATTATCGACAGCTCCGGACAAGATTTGACAGATAGCTGGCTGACAGGTCCAGGAGAGGTGGGTTGAGAGTCATTTCCTTTCGGTCGTCTTGCAACACGGTCTTGGTGCTGGAGGGATTGTGAACCAAAAAAAAGGTAAACAATTACCGCAAACATATACGCTACTCCTGGTGGTCTCTAGGAAGTGGATACGCCATTTTATTTGCACACCGCGTAGTGGATGATCTGCTGGAAGCTTCTGCCGTTTTATCCTGGATGATGGACATTGAAGCGAAAAAAATCGGTTAAGTCTTTTAATCGAATTTTCAGCTCAAATCCTTGCTACGGCCTGTGGGGACGACGACTCCGTTCCGATCCGTTGTGGTGCTTATTACGCGATTTTTTGTTTGTGCTTCCACGGAAGCACACCGTGAGTCATCTAGCCGAAAATAATCCTACATATGGTTGACCGATAGGAACTTGTGCTAGTTTTTTCCCCCCTCATGGCTTCATTAAGGTGTTCATGTATGTGTGTGTGTATGCGTGTCCTTAATCCTTTCGTGTGATGGATGGGATGTAAAAAATTGAATCATAATGTAATCGCCATCCCTTCCCATAGCGCGAATGCTCAACTCGTCAGCTTCGCTAATCGATCGGTGAAGGATAGAGCAAATAGGTTCCGGTATATCCTGCAGCCAACTGCCGGGGATGATGCAATTGAGAAGTTTGATTAGATTTTTAAACTACCCCCTTTTTTTAACGATGAAAATACTAACGGGGGTTGGTCTTAGGTAATTGGTGCCGTGACCAGGATTAAATTCGTGGAAATTACATTATTCTACGTGGGTGTTAATTTTACTATTTTTTTAAAAATATTTTTAAAAGTATTTTTGTAAATTAATTCCTTTTCCACTAGATAGGTTTAAAAAAAAAAAAAATGTGCAAAAACTCCCTTATTTGATGAACGCATCGTCGGGTTGATTATTAATTTTGTAAATTCCATAAATTCAACAAGCAGACCTACCACTTTCATGTTTCCTCTCAGGCGTCCATCACCATCCCCACCAGCTGACACCTGCAGTTTAAGTGCAGTTTTAGTGCAGCTCACCCTATCTTTCGCCAACTAGTTCCGCATCAAAGGTAAATCTTTATCTTCTGCTTCGGCCCCCGAGCTACCCTTAGTGGCAAACTTTCTACGCAAACTTTTGCGTATCCAATGCGAAATCCCGAACTTTATATCCAACCGACTTGGGTTGGTGGATTAGTTTTTTTTTTCGTTTTACGACCCAAATGCAAACGTGAACTTTATTTCCCCCGTGTGCGGATGATGTGACGTCTGGAGACGCGGGAGGGGGCGAGAGGAAAAGGGGACAAAGACACAGCATAAACTAATTCAATATTGGGTAAGTTTTACCGAGGCGGCACTGCTGCATTCGATGGACTGGGACGATGGTGATGTTGTTTGATGCTGCACTCCCAGAACCAGAGGTGAAGGCTACCGTACCGGGCTACGCTGCTCATGCATATGATAATTTGATATTTCAAATGTAAAATTGTTCGTTTGCTCGCGTGTGTGTGTCTGTATCTGTGATGGTGGAATACTGACATACCTTGCTTTTCGGGTTTTATGGGATGCTTTCAGCGGCCACACTCCGAGCTGAAGTCAATTTTTGTTGCACTTCATGGAT
>AXCM01007595.1:0-15770 GCA_000473375.1 Anopheles culicifacies | reverse complement strand
ACCCTTTTTTTGCTGCCCGTGGCCAGCCAACGACGAGAGGATCGCACGTAATATATTTCAATGAGGAACGCATTTCCACTACATCAAGCAACTGTGTGTGTGTGTGTTTGCATGAGAGAGGAAAAGAGATTGATATATATTTAGTATCTGGAGAGACCATGAATCATGAAACGAGAGGGAAATAAGGTGATAGATGTTGATGCTGCTGTTGGTAGTATTTTCCATAGATTTTCATTCAAAAGGAAATTTGTTGAATGATAGGCGATGCACAACAACATGCGCACACAAGGTTAAGTTTTGCGTATGGTATTGAACGGAATTTTCCTGCGAGAAGAGGTAGACATCCCACCACCCCCACCTGTCCGTTGTGTCGAATTTTCATCATCGGTGTGCTGTTGCGTGCGCGGAGCTTCTGGTTGTATTGGCATCATTAGAGAAATTTGTGAGCCGAGAGTGCAAGAGAAAAGCGAAAGGAAACGCGTTGGCGCAGTGGTGGTGGGTGCTTTTAACCTGCTGTCATACAGGCGCACAACCTGTTACAGATGGAATATTCATTGTGAGAGATTCTTGCATGCTTTTCCATCTAGCGGGAGAGGAGATGGACAATAGACACATTCAACAAGCACATCCGTCCGTAGAACGATAATTGTGTACCGGGTCCCTGGTTGTGGGTTGTGCCTTTACCACTGCGCGCTCACAAAAGGGAAATATTTTCATCCCCTGTCCTGGAAAATACGCTTCAACATGCACTTCGTTTCATCTTTTCCCCGAACGCACCAGTTTTGGTGTATGATTCAATTTTTGGAATTAACTTTTATTTGCTTTTAACTCCTCGGAGGCGTGCGCACCATCGTGAACGTTATCTGTTTTGCTACCGCGCTCACTTTGTGGCCGAGCGATGGAAAAGTGAAATAATAAATCTATTTAATGTCAAGATTAGCAGTTGCGACGGTATAATATGGTGTGGGACGCCTGGAAACAAGCGTCATCAAGAACCTCGATTGCCACTCACACGACGAGATGTCGAAAACGAGGCTTCTTTCGTGGAGAAATTGCTTGCTCGGCTGAGAAGGCGAATTGATGATGACGATGATGGGAAAGACCGACCGCTTCCTACTGTGTGGAAGGAGGGGGGGAGGGTGTGTGCGCGCGCGCTCATCTGGATGGAGAAAAGTTGAATCAGCAAGTGATGCGAGAAGGGAAAAACTCACCCCCGGGTGCGTTGTCCTCTCACTCTCGCTCTCTCTCTTTTCCTTCATCTAAATGGTTTTCCCGTCAAGAGGAGGAATTCATCACGTTGCATAGAGCGCACTATAGTGCCTCGGGGCAATGTGCTTTTGGTTCGCGGTGTTGTGAACAGTGGAGAAGAAAATAGAATTTGAAAAACGTTTAGCGATTAAATTGACCATCGCTGAATGGTTTAATACCGTTGTTCTTGTGTTAATTCAGGTAGTAGGACCGGAACTCTAATTGGGAAAATCTTTGGTACAGCACAACGTCCATAGAAAGAGAGTATTGTTGTTCTCAGTACGATTTTTTTTATTTTTGGCGAGACATTCACAAGCTTCTAATGCACAAAATTTGCAAAAAAAAAGAAAAAAGAATACGACAAAGTAGAACAGAATATTAGCTGCGAAAAGCGGAAAATGGCTATGCGTTCCAAGGCCTGCATTCTGTTACTAACCGAAAGAAGAAGTTTGTCTGTTTTTTTTTTGTTTGGTTAACTACCTTCTGTGGTACTAAAACCCCTCACCTCCTTATTCCATTACAACCGCCACCGCGGAATGTGCGCTCACCGCTGTGGATCGATAAAGTTTTAACCAAAGAGGTACGGTTGGCCCACCACCACCCTTTGGGGTTGTGAGGTAAAAAGCGCATTATAAATGGAGCCGGACGCATATCCTGCAGATTCTCCTCCCACGATGGTTACTAATTTTTTTTTTTGTTTTGCTGCCCTTCGTCCCCTCCATGATGTTGCCCAAGTGTGCGGACTGTTGTTGCTGTTTGTGTGGCGTAAACAAATAAATTTTGCTCCACAGAAACTATCGAAACGGTAGGGTGGGAGAGGAGGGGGGAGGCAGGGTCGAAACAAGGGAAAAAGAAACATTTGCAGGATTTGTTGAACGGAGTGAAGAGGGAGGGGGAGAATGTTAGAGATGGGAATGTGAAAAAATATCAGTCGCGGAAAGTTGAATGGTTTCATGGATAGAGACTTGGTTCGGTTGTTAAAGTTTTCTTTCCTTGATTATTGATATCCATTATTATTAACCAGAACATCTCGATACAGAGAGAGAGAGAGTTTACCTCTTCTAGTGACCAAGGTTTGAAGAATTGAATCCATGGATGTGGATGAGTGAAGCGGGGATGATCATAAATGTCACAAGCTCAAGTTTCTAGTCGTACCACTTTTTTGAGTCGCAAGATTTGAAGAATACTTACTCCCCCGAAGATTGTGGTATGTGGTGACTTTCTTCGCTAGATCGAACCATAATAAAATCATTTTATTTGCCTTGAGCTATTTCGCTGTTGACCTCGATAAATGAATGTTGTTGCAACTCCCTTTCGGAGGGAAATAAGCTCAAGTTCAATGGAGTTCCAGTTTGTGCTGTGGAACAGACCTATCTTTTTCCTCAGCACCTTTTATTGGTATGACGTTTAGCAGTTTAGTAATTTTCCTTCAACCTCTAAAACAACGCGCAGCAAAGGTTGTGAACTTATCAGCCCTCTCTGTGACTGACCTCAAAAAGTTACATGCTGGATGTAATAGACGCCTCCCCCCGCCATGTAAGCAATGTTCATTCGAGTCAGAATGGCAGGCCCCCGTAAGTTTTTATTGGTTGGCAGGATGTGTTGTTGTTGTGTGCCCTACTTGATTGGCGCGTCGTCACCTCTACGACGCTAAGATCGATACATAGTGTACCTTTTTTTATTGTATTGTGTTCTGTTTAGTGGTGTTGTAGTAGAGAGGAAAAAAGTGTTCCAATTTTTGTAGCATTTAGCTCCCTCCCTATTCAGGAAGGCACAGAACCGTGCCTCCGTATTGAAAATGGGGCTTTTTGGAAAATCCGCATCTCGCCTCGGGTCTATGGCACAGTTACTAATGGTTGCTGAACATGCTATATCGTCCTTTCGGAAGGACGCGCGCGTTGCCTGTACTCTGTATAGCGTTGGATTGAATACTACTAGCCTGATATCCTCGATGACGCGATGTCAGTCAAGGCCATCGGCGCACATGGAGTATCCACAGCTAGATAAGTATCTGGTGAAAAGGAGCAAATGGAAATCAAGTATGAAAAGTTCAATTACGATTTGGTATCTTGGTTAGGGGAGCTACTGTGTACAATGGCAGGTTGGCTCGTAACAGTATACTGTCCTATATACAGATAGATATTGATTAAATAGATAGTTACTTGTATTTGCTAATGATTGAATCATAATTGAAAAGTCACAAATTAGAAACAACCGATCTGTAATGCTTAATCCGTTACCAATAATAAATTAATCGGATTGTTATGATTTTTTAGTAATTTTAAATTTCCGGCCGTTTGTCCATTTAACGAATGGGAGTCTACGTTTCATCCGCCAAGCTTCATCTTATTCTGGCAGTACCATGAATCTAAGCATTTTCCTTTCGATTGACGTACACGGCACATACCGTCGCTTCCGAAGATGTTGAACTTTGACCCATCACTGAATAGGACCGTCCGCAATTTTTGCACGTCCCAGTCAACATGTGATTGAGGAAACAGGAGTCTTTTCTTCTGGTTCCTAAGTGAAATCAGAGGTTTCTTTGTAGGGCGTCGAGAAATAATCCGCCTTCAAAGGCTCGTCACCTGATTGTCCGATCCGATAGAGACGATTGTAAATCGGTTTGCACCTTGAAGGAAGATTTAAAAGGATCCTTAATGCATCTTACGATTATAGTGTCATTGACGTGATGGACCATGGTCTATTTTCCACAGAAATCTTCCCGGTGAAACGAAATTTTGAACACAGTCTTGAAACGGTCTATTTTTCCACCTGATACTTGTCACAAATAGTTTTTTGTGACATTTCGCTCTTGTAATCATTGATTATATTCATTCGTAGTTCCAATCTTACGCTATTAGGAGCGATTTTGGTTCTACTTACATAAAAATAAAAAAAAAAAACATCAACATTTACCTCCTTCAATGTTTACCAAGATTTACCTTGTTATGGTTCAATTAGGCAAGTAAGAATACTTTTGTCAACAAACGAAAACTCGTCAGTCTTATTCCAGAGGAATAAGTGCAAGAAAGTGAGAAGTTGCACTTGTTTTGACCATTACAAAATGGCTCTTGTCAGCTAAATACTATCGGCGAACTGTCAGTTGACAGTTGACAGCTCGCAATAAACATACATGTCACATTTAGACTTCTCCATGTAATCGTTTTCGATAAATTGAGGTTTGAAAATGGTTTTCAAGATTCCTCTAATTGAGTTGCAAATGTTTAGTTCAATAATGTATATCTATAAAGTAAATTTTTGAAAATTTTTCACAAAACTTTCAACTTCTTACTATCTGCTACGCATCAAACAAACCTATTCCTTTATCGGACGTTACCTGTTTCGTCTCGGCTATAGAAACGCTTGCGAACAGACCTCTGCCTGGTCATGTCGCTCTTCCACTATTTGCTAGACAAACATAAGCCTAGCGATGAATGATGCAAACGAGAATGATGTGCTGCCGTGAGTTTCTGTACGTGTGCTGTACTCATGCGAAGCTCATGTTGTTTCCATGCACGAGCTCCGAATTCCGTTGCACAGTTCCACACAAGCAAGCTCCATTCCAGCGTGGATCGTCCTCCATCCGTAGACACCTATCTGCTCCAACAGTGGTCCGGACGGGGAGAGAGAGTTTGATTATGTTTACTTTTCATGTGCATGATGCAACCCAACAACAGAATCACAACTCTCCTGACCTTTTTACGTCCTACGGGACTCTCTCGGTGCTTTCATTTCCACTACAAAAGACGCCATGACGATGCATAAAGAAGGGCGCATTCATTCTGCTGTTTATTTAGCTCCTTTTTTTACGATGCCTTTCGTGATAGCAGTAGCACTGGTGGTGATGCGGGAAAAACAGTCATTTCCCGAGCAAGAACTCAGTGATGACGGTAGAGGAATCACAGAAAGCACAGAGAAAATACATGGGAAATTATCTCGGTGCACAGTATAGCAGATCCTTTATTCAGCAGCGACCCAAATTTGGTGCAGCGATTGTTGCTGCATGAAACTCAGACGAAGTAAAGGCATTTAAGAGAGGCGTGAGAACTTTTATTATTTACGCAATTGTTAGAGAATGAAATAATGTTCTTTTATCACATTTGGTCAACGCTTCTGGACATATTATTTTGTTATGTTAGTTCTAGTATATGCCGATGAATATCACTTAAATGTGTTTTCCTTCATACAGGAAGGAGAAAGAGGTTATAAAAGCTGGTCGGAACCGATAGAACGTGCCTCGGGATGTAATTGCTGCAAATTGTCTAGTCCTTTGCGAATTGAAAACTTTCTAGTTTTGCTTTCTTGTATTTGGTACGATTTTAAATAAAAATACAGAATAGGCATGTCACAAGAAGAGGTAACATTTCCAATGAGTTCATCTTCTGCATTTAATCAACACTTGACTGTCAATACTTAACGCCAATAAGAAGAAAGAATGCATTTGGTGCTTTTTTTATCAACTGCCGTATTTTCTTTGTCATTTTCAACCCACAATATCTCCGAATATTATCTAATACTTCCATGCTATTTGCATTTTTTTTGTTTCATTTTAGGATATCGCTGCCTACATAAAGAAAGAGTTCGACAAAAAATACAACCCTACCTGGCACTGCATCGTGGGCCGAAACTTTGGGTCGTACGTGACGCACGAAACGCGCCACTTCATATACTTCTATCTCGGTCAGGTTGCCATCCTATTATTTAAGAGCGGTTAAACCACAAAATTAGCTTAATATCATCAGAGTGCGGAAGAAGGGAGAGAAGAGGGGGAGAGGGATCAAATGGAGAATGGAACGAAAGCGCGACGATGGCACACGGACGACGGAAGGCGGCGGAGCGGTAGATTTGCGTTAGAAATGGCAACGATTGCGTGCATGCGGTGGCATCCAGACTCGGACACGGCCTTCTTCGACGTAATAGCGCCGTGTATGTTGTTGGGAAACTGTATGGACACGAACGCGAGAGTATGAGAAACGAACAGATGAATAGACAACTGGATTGAGAAGTGAATGTACGCGTGTGTGTGTGAGCATTATTTGGCGGAAGTGAAAATTTGACATTCTTTACATATTTATCGAGAACTGTACCAAATCTCGTACGGCACAGAACTGTATTTATTAAGTAAACCAACTTTACCGGAGCACGTGTGAACGTAAATTGGAAATGGTCCATCAGCGGTCGTAACGTAATATGTTTGGATCGAGCAGCGAAAACCATCTGTCCAGTCACACGCCCCCAGTGTGTAATCTCTAGCCTCAACTTCTACTTTCAATTGGCAGCTATTTGAAGTCTTTACGCAAGCCCAATTGCCAGGATGAGGCTGAGCGGGAAAAGCAGATGTTCACGGAAAAAAACCTAGAATTGCATTGCGTTCAGTGAGGATGTATCATTGTGATTGTGAGTGGTAATAGATGTACAGGATTGCTGCCTTCGTCCCAACAACCCCTGAGAAACAAAATTCTAGAAATACAATCATTCTCGATTGCCGGAGTGTTTATACATGGCCATTTTATGATTGATCGCCGAGGCTATGGTGTGGATATGGAAGTATAAAAGCAGGTTACAGATGTTGGTTAGGATGTGGTGTAGCATATCTGTCCATCATGTATTAACACGATGCATCAAATCGAAATAGCATGACCCAGAGGTTCTACAAAAGCTGGCGGTTCCTTATGAGGAGCAAAACAGTAAATCAATTCTTCTGTATTGGCCAGGATCATGATGTTCCATGATGTTAATCTGTTTAAATTGCATTATCAAATGAGACGATTATGAGATAACTTGCTTTCCAAAAATTCTTATAAAAATAAATTGTTTGCACATGTTTCGGCATTACTCACTTTATTCCAAAGTGTCGTAATAGAGATACTAAACACTCATGACCATAAAGATGGTAACGAGATGATTAACTTTCTGTTCAAGATGTACAGAAGCTAATCTTTCGATTTGATGCATTGTGAAAATGTGTAATGGGAAGATACACTACAGTTGGTATAGGAGAAGGAGCAGAATAGATCAGATAGAATTAGGAGGCGAACTGAGCGATCGTTTTTGGTGATCCTAATTCTGGACGATAGCTCTTCCACTGGAAGAAGCGGCTTGCGGGTGCGATTTTTGTTTTTCTAATTAGGAACCGATTACACGAACATTCATCAACTTGCAGGGATTCCGTTTCCGTTTGTGAAGCAGAAATGATTGCGAAATTTCTCAACCAAAAAAAACGAGGAGAAAAAAAACCGATAGACAGGCTCACGACTTTAATGAATTTACTAAGTTCGCTTTCTCGGTTGGCGTATTATAGGGAGTATGGTTGGCTCGCAAGATTTCGCCTTTAATTCTCTATCGAAATATGATATCGAATTGATTTTTTTCAGTGGCGAGTTACTTTTTACCATTTCGGTTAGTTTGAACAGGATAGGAGAGTTATTTTTCTTTTTTTTTGCTATGAAAGCTAGTACAATGCACGAACGAAACATATTATGTTTCTACGTCAGCGAGTGCGTGAATTCGTGCACTAATATTTGAAAGGTTTTCCTATTTTTTTTTTCTATGACAGAATAGTATAGACGGCGCTGGATTGCTTTTTTGGACTCCCTCGAACAATGTATTTCTATTAAATTCCCCTTTCCCTTTAATTATGGTTATTAGTAGTAGTTTTGTTTTTTTTATTCACTATAGTATATCAAATGAAAGAAGGAGTATAAATAAAGAATTACGCTCGTAATACAAATCTAACTGCATAGAACTGAAGAGAGCCCCTTCTTTTTGTTGGTAATAGTGAACAAATCTAACTCTCTCTCCTCCTCCTTCTTCTCTCACTCACACGCACTGAAAGTGTGTCAGCACAGGATGACAGAATGTTTCGGGAGAAGCGGCTTTTTATGTGTGCCAGGTGTGATGAGCAGTGGGTAGTGTAGCTAATGAAATCTCGCTCGTTCCGGCAGTAGAATGAGGGAAGAGGCAGATGGCACAAGAACTGCAGCATAATACTGCAAGCTATATGCTTATATGCAACTTTGACAGTCGGAAGAGGTAGTACATATAGCAAGCAGCTGCATTCATTCAAGAATCGATACTCTAGTGATGATCTACGGACCACCCCCCCCCCCCTTCAAAATCGCGCCAACATTGTCTAACTATGAGTTAATCAGATCCCACTCCGACATCCGGACATTCAAAGAAAATGTGATGTGTGTATGTGTGTGTATGCATGAAGTTTGGGTGCGTGTGTGTGCATGTCATTGTGCGTGTAGTCAGCACTTCAGTCAACAAGAGTAGATGTTAAGAAATACCTGAAGAATTTAACGTAGCGACCAGCGACTTGCTTGCTGTGTGCAAATAGCTTTCAGCTACGGCTGCTAACAACATCCCGTCCTGGTGGGATATGGATCGGTGCTGTTGATTTTCCTTTACAAGTTTGTTGTGGTTCGTTCAACAACGGAAAATGTGGGTTTTATTGCGGAGAGCGCATGACATCTTTTTTTGTTTTTCTTTTTTTGTTATTGCCTGTTTTGCAGTTAATATAAGTTGTGGAGACATTATTTCAACTATCGGATTATGTTTCTAGTGGTTACACATGCATGCGAATTCAAGACAAAAGAAGGTATAACACTGTTCCTACAGGCAAGCTCCTACTCCATTGTCTCTAAATCTTGGAACCCCTTTATGTGTTTGATGTATTTTTTGGTGTATATCAATGTGCTGCTGGATACATCTTGATGGCGTTCCTCATTAAGGTTCTTGTTTTCTTAATATAACGAACATCTGGCTAACGCTCTGGTATCTCGGGGTATTCTTGGTCATTGATTCCGCCTGTTGTTTCACGGCAGGCGATGATAATAATGACTTGTTTGGTAATATAAATTGATTACGATACGATTCATAAACGTGAAGATGTGAAGATACATATATGTAGTAATCTTGAAGATCTCACTCAAGATCGCACAACCAGTGAAGGAGGAATGCTCGTAATTCGTAACGATCCTCACAACAGTTGGAAACGATATTGTTTGTTCAGTGTGTAAGTGTACGTGCGTGTTGTCGCTGTTTCGTGCTATATTTATCTATTTCCCTCGGTTGCATCAAAACACCCTCCTTCTGTGTGCCCTTCGTGGAAAGGCACACACCACTTCCATATGATGGAGATATGGTACATTTTCTTCAATCCTTCCAACACACGTTTCCGTAACCTTTCCAACGGCGTTTGCAACCGTGTATGTGGTATTTCTCAAACCAAATGTCTTCGGGATCCTTCATTTCCTTCTGCATCGCAACCGAAACAGCACGGGATCTCGACCGTCCTATTGGTTTTTTGCTGGATGTGGAGTCATACATATTCGTTGGTGTACTTTTTATCAAAAACACATTCGTCGAAACACAGGCATGTCATAGTAAAAGGAAGCAGAAAGCGAAAGAATGAAGCAGAACAGAGAAAGTACAGGGGTGGAAAGAAAAACAAAATGCAGAAAATCACAGAAAAATAAAATAGAAAGCAGAGCAACATTGAATGTGCGAACGAAACCAGCTGAAAAACGAAATGCAGACATACAGCAAATGATAAAATAAACTATTAAGGAGTAAAAAAAAACGGAAAAAAGCGATAAAAATATGACATGTGTTTCAAACCTGGTAGCTTTAAATGGACCAATGGAATTTACGTAACGAAGAAAGAATCTACGCTAAACGAAATTATTTTAGTGCCGTTAGATACATATCACTCTACGGTTAACTTTCAGAAATTGTTTTCAAAAAAATCACCTGGAACGGATCGAGACTCAATAGCGAGGACATAGCGGCGCTGGTCTTCAAAAACGGCAGGACCGAAATTCGAATCCTTTCAGGCTGTTCTCCGGATAGTCGTAGCCTGTTGCAGGTAAATACAAGGCATGGAATTTAGGCCAAGACTCCTCGTGATTGTAGAGCCATAGAAGAAGATGCGAAAGTCAGCACATCTGAAAGTATCAGGTGCTTCGAAGATCAATAACGATTGCTTCCCATCCAGAGAATTTTCTTGACACGATTCGAAGTTACTGTGATAGTTCCACTACTATTGAGGCCCTAACTACCGTTATGATTCGACCACCCAAAGAGCTTAATCTGTGGAGTCTAGTCTGAGGGAGGAGCTCGGATGAAAACGTGGTATCCAAGGTATCCATAACAGAAGCAACTCCATAACGCTTAGGAGGCGAGGTGATAGCGGCGCTGGTCCTCAAAAACGGCAGGACTGGGGTTCGAATTCCATTTAGGCCGTTTTCTCGGATAGTTATAGTTGCAGGTAAATTCAAGCCACGCAATTTGGGCCAAGACCTCTCGCGGTTGTAGATGCATAGAAGAAGACACGAGGGTCAGTAGATGTACACACGAGGGTCAGTACATCTCAAGGTATTAGGGGCTTCGAAGATCAATAACAATTGCTCCCCACCCCCACCCACAGTATTATCTTGATACGATTCGAAGTCTCTGTGATAGTTCTACTACTATTGAGTCTAGCCTGAGGGAGAAGCTCGGATGCAATCGTGGATGGAGGAAACCAGTCTTGGATCGAGTTTATCGGTACGGATTGGCGACCTGACCACGTCATTTAGACATGCTCTTTTGAGCAGGCCAAACAAGAAGAAGAAGAAATCCATAGCTTTGGGGTTTGACAAGGAGTCAACAATGACGCAACTCCATGACGCTTAGTAAGCGAGGAGATAGCGACGCTGGTCCTCAAAAACCGCAGGACTGGGGTTTCGAATCCCATTCAGGCTGTTCTCCGGATAGTCGTAGCCTGTTGCAGGTAAATTCAAGCCACGGAAGATAGAAATGGAATGCCAATACTTCTCGTAGTTGTAGAGCCATAGAAGAAGATGCGAAAGTCAGCACATCTGAAAGTATCAGGTGCTTCGAAGATCAATAACAATTGCTCCCCACCCACAGTATTTTCTTGATACGATTCGAAGCTAACTACCGTTACGATTCTAGCCTCCAAAGTGCTTAATCTGTGGAGTCTAGCCTGAGAGAGGAGCTCGGATGCAATCGTGGATGGAGGAAACCAGCCTTGGATCGAGTTTCCTGGTAACGGATTGCCGACTTGACCACGCCAATTAGACATGCTCTTTTGAACAGGCCAAACAAGCAGAAGACGAAGAATTCCAGAGCGTTGGGGTTTGACCAGAAGTCAACAATGAAGCAACTCCATAATGCTTAGTAAAATCTTTCCGAAATGTTTCCATCTCGAAAAGAGTATTGGTCCGTTTATTATTTCGTTCAAAGACAGTAGCACATCTACAACATTAGCTTATGACGGGACGCAGATGATCATGATGATGATGCTTAACTTTACATGCCAAAGCTCTGTTGGTAGATGAACGAACGTTCCGCTATTTCGGTTGTACTTCATCCGTCACTTTCGTTTTGCTGCTATTGCGCTTTTATGGTCATTTACGTGTCTCTACACCAGAGATGGTTTCATCGACTATCGATGAGTATAAATATCTTAAAAGCTTAGTCAATCAGAGAGATTTCTGCCGATGGGGGCCTATTTGAGATTATGCGCCGGCCAAACCTTTCCAATTGTGCACATTGTTCGTGTGGCATCGTTCGCACTTAGTAAAACAATACAATAAAATAGTAAAAAAAAAACATATACACAGTCTAGGCACAGAGGTACTTTGCGAGTTAGTCGTCGAATAACTGAAGCTGCACGGAACACAGTCCCTGCCATTTCTAGAGGCGGCTGCTTTCCGATGGTCGAACGCTGACTATGTTTCGGTGTCCATTAGCACCATTGCTGTGGGGAGATGGCAGATAATCGTCCGGCTGGAAAGTGTTGTTTTCGTGGCCCATTTCGACGTGGTTAGCGTGGCTCGTCGGATCGTGCCCGATGGTTGCCGCCGACGCGTCCGGCTTCGGTCCGTCCATGAAGAACATGGTGACGAAGAACAAGAGCGTGCTGATACCGTAGAAACCGGCGTAGAAGAACATAACTGAGCCGCGGTAACCGATGGCCTTAGCCAATGGATCGACGAGAATGGGCAGGTTGCCTCCAATGTTGTTCATCACGAACAGGAACACACCGATGGTTGTGGAACGCACCTGGAGTGGTACAATTTCTACCAGCACGGCAAATACAATACCGAACCACATCTCAGCTGTTTCAAAAAGATTAGAAAGGGATGCGTTAAACTACGACCTTCAACGATCAACGGATATCAGCATTGTACCGAATACTTACCGAAGAAGTAACTAATTCCAAGCGTAATCATCGCCCAGAGCGGTTCGAAGTACACGGAACCAAATGCGAATGGTGTGGCCAACAACTGACTAACGGCCAAACAGGCAACGCGCGATCGGATACCCATCTTGGCGACGAACTTATCCGATACGATGCCTCCAACCACGACACCGATGCTGCCAATACCGATCGTCACCGCAAACAGCCACCAGCCAAGATCGACGTCCGGGAAGTAGATGTTGTAGTACAGGTCGGCGTTGTACGCGAAGGTCATACCACCGGAGTGACGGATCGATGCGGCAAACATTAGCAACAGGACGCGCGGCTGCAGCAACACTTTCCACAGGTTAACCTTCGCCTTACCTGCCGCATCTTCGCCAATACTTTGACGTTCCGGTTCGCGCAAAGTCGTTCCGGTAAGCACAGCCATAATAAGTGCCAGCACTCCCGTTCCATAGTAACACACACGCCATCCCTGTGGTTGTGGGAAAATAAGTTAAAATTAGGTTATGCTTTGGGTATTGGAGTCATATTTTGAAGTGATTCTTCTTACCAAACCACCAATATCCAGCTTGGTGATGTAACGGCCAACAGGGAACGCAATGCCGTACCCTCCGTAAATGCCCCAGTTAAAGATGGCCATCACAAGGGCACGCTTGCTTTCCGGAAAGATGTCCGACATGATACCGGTGGCGAGCGGATTACAGCCGGCCTCCCCAGCTGCCATCACCATGCGCAACAGTATCAAGTGCCAGTACTCCTTGACCGTACCCTGAAACAGGATGGCGATGGCAAACACGAGCGTACACACGAACAGCATCCGGACGCGGTTGTACCGATCGGCGGCTACACCCAGCACGACACCCATCACCGTAAACACGGCAATAAAGCTCGGACCGGCCAGCAGCTGATATTCGAGCCCGAGTCCATTGTAGTTCCACTCGCAGTACACGGTACCGTTTATGTGTTGCTGATGACATCTGGCGAAGAAGCGTTATCATGTTAGTATACGATGGCACTACACCAATCCCGTATGTATCCACTCACTCATGTTCGATGATAAATTCTGCACACTGGGCCGGTAGTTCGTGACGTAGAAAGTCGGTGTGATTCTGCTGGCACGCCTGATCGCCATAGTCCAGCTCGATGGCTGTTGCCTTTGATGTGACACCGATCAGGTAGTGGCCCAGCTCGCCCGCAATATAACCGATCGTGAGCACGGCCAGCACGTACGGTTTGTACAGGAAGCTTAGCTTCTCCATCATTGTGGATTGCATTTTTGCTGCGAGTGTGTGACAAAAAAGGTGAAGAAAAGCAAACGTTAGCCAAACAGTGACGGTTACTAAAACGATCGTTGACCCGGCACTGTGATAAGCGGATCGATCGTGATCGACTCGATCGTCGGTAGTACGTTGTGTGCGTACGTGTGCGTAAGATGAGAAGATAAACGGTTCCGTGCGTTTATTATCGCCTGTTGGTTTCGTTTCGTTCAGGAAGCTGTACTAAAAGGCCTTTTTTGTGGAGGAAAAGTTGCTCAAATGTTATTTTCAATTCTACGATCGGATACAAAGGTGTGATTTCGTATCTTTAGACAATTTTGATTCTCTACAGGAGTACATCGAAGGTTATTTTAGTGATTTTCTGGTGAACACAAGCTCTTACATTTCGTGAGAGGAGGAGTACTTTTTCGATTTAAAACATTGGATCAAGTGAATAATAAAATTAAACAGGAAGAACTCAAGCGTAGCCATAAGTTCTCATTCCGGCCACTTGGAAAAAATAGGGATTTTAAGTAAAAAGTCTTATCGAATGGTGCCTGCAAAGTGATATTGTTGGCTTCCTTTTACGCATTTTCCAGAGATATTCGTGAAATCGTAGAATTTTTTTTATTTATTTATTTATTCGTTTCCTCGAAGTGAGAGCTGACTATCGAATCACGTGGTATCAATAAGTCTCGTAAAATCAAGCAAGGCATATGATCCAATAGGTCGTTAAGCCAAAAAAGAAGGAAGAATCCAAATAATTAATTAAAAAGTAGTGTTTGTAATTTTTGCAGTTTGTTTGGAATGGATTTATTGTGAGTTGCACCATTTAATACATTTGCGCATATTCTCTGAATGTTGAGCGTAGACTAGTCTTAGTACATTGATCGCAAGCTTGGCTAACAATCCGTTCAAAGCAATTAGTATTGAAAGCAAATCATCGCTTGTCAAAAAATTCAATTTTAAAGTGATTGTTTGTAGAAGGGAGGTAATTAATAGATCTATTGAAGATCCTGACAGTCATTAATCACTTGATGACGGGCTGTTCTATCATTTGAACAGTTGGATCATAACACATCATGTCTGGTGGATGTCTTTCGAAACTTGTTGTTGCTCGTTTTCTTTCTTTCCTATTGTTTGTTTTAGGCTAATTTTTAATTGTTTTTCAGATTTTTTAAAATAAGAGTGACATGACGTCATAAAAAGCCAAATGATTTGCTCAGTCACAGTTCGGATTCCACTCGCATCGAAGTGGCCGCAAAAGCTTACGCCAGACGGATGCTTTGCCACACGTTCCGGTAAATCATCATTACCAGTTACGATTAAATAAGATCACCGGTATGAACTTCGCGTCGGTTAAGTGGAATCCCGCCGACAATCGCGCGCTGGTCGTGATTGATGATTTATGGATGAGATGCAGTTTTTGTTTTGCGATTGAATAATAGCTAGAGTGGTGGCGTGTGCTCGAACGGATGTGCAGCTGTGACTTTCGTTTGTGTTTGTGCGTTCATTGGCACTGGCTGCTGCTTTGTAAACGATCGTATCGCTTGAATATTGTAAACTATATTTATTTAATTACGGTGAACATGCTCATTCGTAATGCTGATACGATGGGGGAACAACAGGATGTGCTAGATTTGTATTTGAATTGTGTCGCTTTTATTGTAAAATGACATAGAATTATGGTTTTAAGTACTTGCGAATACACTTAACCACATGTTGTACGCTTAAGAACCGTTAGAGAAAATTAATGTTGGGGGATGCTGGGGTAAGGTGCACATCTGAGATCATACCCAGTTTTTTGAAAATCCAATGAACAATATATTTCAGCAGCGAAAAATGTAATCACCCTTTGAGAGAGAACTAAAACATGGTCAATAAAATGGAGTTTAACATTTCTACAACCATAGAAATGCGAAATAAAATAAAAATAATAGTTATCGGGATTGATGCAGATTTGCTCGTATTATTAACAAACTTCGAGCAGGTGCATAAATGCTCCCAATAGATGAGAATAAAATGCATCTTCTTCTTCTTCTTCTTCT
>KI424606.1:0-11928 GCA_000473375.1 Anopheles culicifacies | reverse complement strand
CTGCTACGTGGCAACATCTCGCCAAAACACCTCAGGATCGGTGGCCGGAAACGAAGCCAAAAATCGGGTACAACCCCCTGGTAGCGTTTTGCGAATAAATTTTCGATGCAATTTCAGGGACACACTAACACGAACTATATCCTTGTCGCTTTATCGCTCCCTCTCTCTCTCTCTCTCTCTCTCTCTGTGCGAGTGTTTGAGGTTATGTGCAAACGGTTGGTTTTCTAGCAAAAGGGGTCCTGAATCGCGCACTGAAGCGTATCCTGAAGCTGGTTTTCGGTGCCGCACCTCGAACGCCGCCTTGTCTAGGGTCGGTACCTTCCTTGCCCAACAAAATGCTTTACAATTCTACCTTTTATTTAGTTTTTTTTTTGCTCTCTGGAACCACTACTGTATGCGTGGTTCGCGTAATTTCGATACATAATTCCAACCCCGGGCTCTGAGGGCGGGGGAAACGGTGAGCGGGGGCAAACGAGTCCTTATGTACTGTGGTGATGGTGATTGCCGGTGAGGGACACCGAAGTTACCAAAGTTGTCAGCGAAATAAAATACAAAAAGGACCTTTCGTAATCTTCATCGAAATGTACAGGGGGAGAAGAATAAAAAAAAACACGCAACAGCAACAGGACCCTTATTGCATGTATGTTCGGGCGACAGTATATCGTTGTACATATACACCCGGTGCGGGGATGGAAGGAATGTGAAGCAAGGCAAACGGCAAGTCCCCGATGCTTTCGATCATCAATGCGCAACGCAATTGGAAGAGGACAGCCAGGTGAGTGAGTGTGCGCACA
This sequence comes from Anopheles culicifacies, assembly GCA_000473375.1. Lineage (NCBI taxonomy): Eukaryota > Metazoa > Arthropoda > Insecta > Diptera > Culicidae > Anopheles > Anopheles culicifacies. The sequence goes on along the minus strand of KI424606.1, from coordinate 11,134 downwards.
CATGTACACTGTCTGACTCACACTCGGTTGTGCGTGCGTGCGCGCGCGCGCTCACACACTCGTCCAGCTGATCGTATAGGGAGCGCCAGGGGTATTTTTTTTGTGTTGTTTAATTTCTGCCAGAACGAGGCCGGCTGCGAGCTTTGGGCACGCGACACAGCGCCAGAACAACAGCAACCACGGCAGCGACCGGACAAGTCTCAGGCTGCTCAGCACTCACTCCAAATGGTCTAACACCAGTAACGGTGCGTAGTGTGCGAAGTAAACGCGGGTGGTTTTATGTATGTGTGTGTGTGTTTGTGATTGTTAAGTGCCTTGGTAGATGAGCCAGCAACTTCAACGCTCCACCAGTCAACTTCCGCCTGTGTGACAGTAGTGTGTCTCCTCCCGCCCGAGAGCCTTCCCAGCGCAATTCCAACTCCAAATGTCGTCAGGCGGACAAGCATCACTCAACCCACCGAAGCGGATGAAGCTGAAGGAAAACCAGATGGTGGTGACGGTGCGCGACTTTCAACCCGGTACGCTCAAGCGTAAGCTACCGCTCGGTAACTACGTCAGTGCGGACAACGTCATACCGGCGGTGAACGTCCAGACATTCGCCAAACAGCTCGCCCACGTTGGTGCTGGCCCGGGACGGAAGCGTTCCGGCAGTTCGGAACCAAGGTGCGGTGTGTCCGCAGTGGAGCGTCGTAATGCCCGCGAGCGCAACCGTGTCCAGCAGGTAAACAATGGCTTTGCGGCATTGAGGCAGCGAATTCCGGACGAGATAGCGGAAGCGTTCGAGGCAGGCACTACGGCACGCGGTGTCCACAAGAAGCTTAGCAAGGTGGAAACGCTCCGGATGGCGGTGGAGTATATTAAAAGTTTGGAGCGTCTGCTCGAACACTCCGGTACGGGTCGCGTAACGAGCTTCCCGGATGACACGAACGACACTCAACTTCCTGCCACACCACCCCCAGAACCGATTACCGGCCAATCCGGTAATTTCTTTCTTGCAATCAAACCACGCACCAGCAAGCTGGAACAAAGTGGGCCCGGTATCACCGGGACCGGGGTTGGTGCGATCGATCAAACGCAAATCACCATCATCAATGGGCATCAGTACATACGCATCCCGGGCACCAATACCTTCCAATATCTCGATCCGGAAAATCTCCACGACGAAGATGACAGCTCCACCGAGCGGGCTGGACCACTGCCGGACGAGGAAGAGGACACGTGCTCCAGCAGTGGTGATCTGCTCAGCGAGTCCGCCATTGCACTCTCGCCGCAGAGTAACTTCACGCTCGAACCAGACACTGACTCCAAGCGGGACGTTGACTCGCTCTACCACTCGATCGTATCCCAACCGGATGGGTCGGTGTTTGATCAGCAGCAGTACGATGATCTGATGCTCATCAAATCGGAACTACAGGACGAGGCCGACCTAGCGGAGGATGCATCCTTTCTAAGCTGGTTCGAAGCGAACCAGCAGTTGCAGCTCCAGCAACAGCTACAACAACACCTCCAGCAACAGCTCCAGAGCCAGCAGAGTTTGCTCGATTGAGAAGCCATAAACGTAGGAGATTAAAGAGACTATTTAAGCTAAACAAAACCCCCAACCACACCAATGACGACTAGTAGGTAAATACAGTGTACAGATGCATACATATGAAACGCTATACTGGATCACTCACCATTTTTTTTTTTTGCGATTATTTATAATATTTATTAGAAGCTTCATTTTTTTTTTTGACATACAATAGTGCCCTTATTTATTTTACCGCAAGGAGTGAGTCGATGAGATAGTTGCTGTGGTAGAAAATGGAAAACGAACCTTAAAGTGTCAGATATGAAAACACATTTTTATACTCCAGAAGGTTATGGATACAATACGTACAACAAACGTTCAGATTGTTAGGAAGCGCGATATGATAATTCAAACATCAACCGTCAAGTAGCTTCGTGTTAGTGCCTGTCAAACGAACTGTCATTCAGGTTCAGGATGGTATTTGACTGATAAGTATTACGTTTATACAGTTGCATAGTATTAGAGACTGATTAAAACCCGCCTCGTGGTTAGATTATTTTAATTTAAAAGAAAAAACCAACACCAACACTATCTTACCACTTTTCATTGTAAAATTGTGTACGCGAGTGTATGCGTGTGTGAGTGTGTATGTAAAGTTTAAAGTAAATAAATTCAAACGAAAAAAAAAAATGCACATTAATACAAAACAACATTTACTGTATTTCTGTAGTACATAAGGTAAGGGTGAGAGCGCCGTGGTGGTAACCCTCCAGGCATTTGGTCGAACAATTACACCAAAAAAAACCGTGACAGCGCCTGGGAATGTACGCAGCTAGGACCTTTACAGCAATATAGCGAGAGGGGGGTTTACCCTTCAGAAAATCAGAAACCCGACTATATACAGATGCTGGAATTCACACGACAACAGCGCCCGGTTGCAGGGTAGTAAACATTCCGCCAATTGTGAAGGGGTGCATCAAAACCCTACGCTTGATTGCACCCCTAGTTTTGCGCATGCGTTCATGCTGCGCTCTGGAGTTCAGGTTTCTGAGCTTCCCCCCCTGTGGGGATCGCGATCCATTCGAAGTCACCCGATGGGGGATGGGCTATTGTCTGGAGGTCCTGCTTGTAGCTCCCATCGCTAGTGACTACCGGTTTTGTGTATCCTCATTGCCTTGATGCTAATCCTGATGTGCGCTCGAAGCGCGGGAATGTCCTGCTGGGCGAGCGAACCTCAAGCAAACTCACATTGTGACGCAAGCGCTGATCCTCGTTCGTTTGCTGTGCCATCCAGCATAAAAGGTGAGTGAATGGTTCCAATGGAAAGTATAAAAGAAAAATCTCCTAGATCATGAATCACAGAAATCAAAAGTAATGGTACGGTAGAACCGTACCCGTCCCATGGTTGATCCATGCAGCAACAACGAAGCAAACAAAAAAAAGGACGACAGGAACAAGGAGAAAAAAAGAAGAAAAGAAGAAGGAAGGAAACCCGTAATCGAAAAAGGATCAAAATTGAGGACCCCGACGTACGGCGCAAAAGGTCCTCTGCCTTTGGCATGGGATAAGCGTGCCATCGTACGGACGAGGCACACGACCCAACAATCCCAATGCCGAGTGCGTCCGTATGTGTATGCGTATTCTGGCTGGCAGCTGAAACATTCTACGCTATGAAAGCTGTACGCAGCGAAATGGAGGGGGCAACGACAAAAAAAAAAATGAAGCGTGGTTGAATATAAAGATCGAACGATAGAAAGGACGCACGACCCCCGGGACATCTGCAAGCACCGGGTCCGCCTGATCATAGGTTCGGTGTTAGCTCGCGCGTCCAATAAATGAATACCGCCACGATAAGGTGCTCCCGCTTCGTGTGACGTGTACATTATTATGTACACACACACACGCACACCGGTGCGGCCTGGAGGAATTTCCAGCATTAATTTATTCCACCCAGTTTTCTAGGGCGCAACCACGGTCAAAAAGGGTGTTTTTGAATTTTGAATAAAAGCAACAACGAAGATAGAAAAAAATTGCTTTCCATTTTCATAGAAAAATGGGTTCAACTTTATGATTTTTGCTTCCTTTGCTTCTGAGGGGGGGTTTTTGTACTAAATCCTTTGCCGGAAGTGGTTCTAAGGTGCCGGAAGTGTACCGGATTCCATACAGCAGCACGTGCCAGATTGGAAAGAAGTGCGTGCGCGTGCAAAACATCCGGTAGGGAAATATCTCCTCCATTAGCTGGAGGACTCCTTTTTTTTTAAACATATTTTGCAACTCCTTTTTGAGAGTCAGTCAGTCAGTAAGGGCAGAATCATATCCGGAGCATAATTTGAGGACACTAGACAGCTAATTTAGACGTCTTTCTCGTGTAGCGCTATAAACGCTTTTTCGAGTCAGCGTAAAGTTGAAACCTCAACAAAAACTTCCTTTTTTCCAATATGTCCGCCACAAGCCACGGTTGAAGATGAGCAAAGAATCGAGCGTGTACGTGTGTTGGGCACCGAAAGGGACGACCCGCGTGCCCACCACCAAGGCAAGGGGCAGATGTTTTTCGCCTGACCTCACCAACCCGCATCTCGTCCAGGGTTTGCCCTTCGCGTGGCGGTCCAGGTGTTTTTGGCCAGGGAGCCATGCGTCAAGGAGCGGAGGATGGAAATGATGAGACGGGCTAACGAGAGCCACGCAAAAACAAAACTCGATCGTCAATTGATTTGTTTTTCTTTTGTCGTTTAACTGCTTGCCGAAATTGCGCCTGTCACAACAAGGCTATGCAATCCGCGGAACGTGTTGTTTTGCTTTTTGTGTGATTGGACAACCTGTTCCAAAATTCTGTTTTCGTTCTTTTTCCGGCTTGATGTGCATCATTTCTAATTTAGCGAGGGAGTTTGGTCTTGATTGCACCCTAGCGTGTTGATTGGATGGGATGGGTTACGGTGCTACCATGCACCGGTAAACAAATTAAGACTTTGTTGCTTTATTCGCGGAAAAAGAAAACTAAAAATTAAACTGAACCAAACACTGAAAAGAAGCGACTGATCGCGGGATAAAATGTACATAATGAAGGTAACCGATCCATCGGAAAAGAAAGAAAAAAAAACAACCAAAACCACTAGATGTTGTTCCAACTTCTTTAACACGATTCAACCCATAATTAGATCAAACTTCCGAAAATCCCGGTGCGGTATTTTCGCTTTCGCATTTCGTTTCCGCGAACGTTCACCACACCGTCACGTGCCGTCCAAGGCAAGGGAGCGCGAGCACGGATAGAAGTATGCGCAATTATAATAATATTATAAAAACAATAACAATAATGATAAAGGACACTAGCAGGAATGAGGGAGAATGAGAGAATTAGCGAACGATAAGCGAAGTAAAGGCTGGAAGTAAGTAAAACGGAGTAGGTAGGAAGGTAAAAAGGGTTTCTCTTTACAGAAATGATAACCCATCCCGAAGCGTGCATCCTTTGGCTGTATATGTATTAGCTAAAGAAGCAAAAAAAAAAAAAATACCGATAATAAACTGAAACCACGCCGAAGATATTCAATTTGGTGCAATCTGCGGGAATGCTACGAGAGCAAAAGGGAGCGAAACAGCTCCCGAGCGAACGATCGAGGGCGCGCGCGCGCGCGTGTGCACCTTCATCGTGCGGGAGCGTTATTTTAATTTTGTGTGTCTTTTGCGTGCCCGCTGTTTTTTTTTCCCCCTGTAACGGTTGGTGCTGTTGCTGTGCACCGAGTGCATCGACAGGGCAGCTCATTTCGGGACGAAATTTAAAACGATCAAGGTAGCGCAAGGCAGCAACAGGCGGGACAGGGTTTACTGCTTAGGTTATGGTGGGGCCGTGACCGTGGCTGCTGCTCTTCATTAGATGGAAAATGATTGGAATGAGGCGGGCGAACGGTGGAAGCGTTGGGTGTTGTTTTGGAGCCCGGTTTTGCTGCCGGCGATTTTAAGACGTGCGCAATATTAAAGGCCCTGCCTTTTCTTGCAAATAAATTGGCAAAGCACTCGCGGCACAGTGAACCGTTTTTTTTCGTTCTCTTCCTGCTAGGGTTGCGGGATTCGAAATGATTGGTAAATTGGATGCAGCGGGAAAGGGACGGTGGAGGTGGCTAAAAAAATTGCCAACAGTGAAGGTGTTTTTTTACTGATAAATTTTAGATCCCGATCATACGCACGCTCCACCGTCACTGTGCGAGGAAGAGTATGATGTTTGTTTTTATTTGATGTTATCCTGCAATCACTCTCGTTTTATTACTGTTAATCAATTTTATTCAGCTCTCAGAGGAACAAGCAAATATCTTTCTATAAATTAGGCAATGAAATGAAAAATAAAATGCTGGCAGTTGCAACAATTTTGAACATTTCTTCACTTTTTCATATTGTTCTATTAAAAAGGGAAAATTAAATAACATTTTAAGAACTATAAATACATTATTCATGCCTAAAGAGTTAATATATAAAATTGAAGGATAATGATAACATTGGTAAAAATTTTAGTATGGGTTCGTTGATTGTTTATCAGGCCTTTGAATTAGCTGTAACACTCTCTCTTTAATGCTGGCAATAAATTGTACTCAGCTCTCAGAGGAATATCAAAACACCGTTCTTTCAATTAAGATAATGAATGAACAACAAAATATTATTAGCGATATTAAGTTTCCAATATTTTTGTTTTTCGCTTCCTTATTTTATTCTGCAAGGCAGGGCAAATTTATTTACAATGTGAGTACCAAACATTAATAATCTAAGCTTTTATAGCATTTTGAAAAAATAGAATAATGATTAAATTAATTGAAATTTTTTATTGGGGTTCGTTGCTTGTCCAAGTCTTTTGATTCTAAACACTAACTAATATTTTTTATAAGTTTAGAACGTTTGCAAAATTCATAAATACATTACAATTATTTTTAAATAAATTTATTTATTCGACACAAATAAATCACGATTATAATTATTGTAATAGGGTTCGTGGCTTGTTGTTTTTATTTTGTGTTGAGTTTTTTTATTAAGCGATGAAACATATTATTTTCTAATTTGATTTACTCTTGGAGTTCCTAGACATGTAGTTTATAAAATGTATTTATTTGTTGTCTTTCAAGCACACTTCAGCTACACTCGATACAGTAAAGCTTTGATCAAATTTCCATTCCCATATGGCAACATTCCGGGACATCCATCCATCTCCCTGTTAGCATCCTGTCCGCTCATCTCAACCAAAAACCGTATTAGCTTTCCGAAACAGTTGGCAATGTTTGCAGCCGAGACAGAGAGAAGAAAAAGGACACATTTTCCTTTGACGAAATTTAATGTGAGCATATTTTTTCCTTCTTGATTGTTGAATGCCGATCCTTTTCAAAGGGTTTAGCGCAGCAAATCCGACCGGCCGTTTTTGCCGGATTTGTCGCACGAGAAAGCGACCGTGAACGTGATGAAGCGAAATTTAGACGAGAGCAGAAAACACAGCACGGGAACAATATCGAATCATCAGCAGTGCATGCAGCGGGCGCAAATGGTTGGCGTGCGAAATGGAAAAAGGGGTTTTTGTCATTTGAAAGTGCTTTGTCAGTGTGACGGCAAGTGACACTCGGCGATCATGATGGTGTGTTTCATAGAAATGAACCCCTTTTTTTTTGGCACTCGTTTGCTGCTGTGTGTTTTGAGGCAGAGACCATATGGTTAGAAAATATCCCTCCGGAGATACTTGATCGTATCGCCCAAGAAAACTCACACAAATGTTACTAATTGCTCCTTAAAGTATGCAAGCTGCTTTCCACTCGCGCATTGGGATGCAGGCGAAAAAGTAAGAAATCCATTTTAAAAATTAAACGATCCGCTTTCGATGCCAAACAGATGCATCCGGGCATGAAAATGGAAATGAAACTGTCAGCAAATGCCAAAGTCGTTTGCCAATCGGTGCTAAGCTGCCAGGTTTACATTATTTGTTTTGACTACATGGGCATTGTTTCGGGGCGCAAGTAATTACTTTCCGTTGCTCTTTTTCGCCTGAAACTTGCAAATGCTTTTGTGCCCGTTTGCAGGTCGGGTTGCCATGAGGTCGAATGTGTCCTTTCGGGATTAGGTCCTGCGTAGGAGCCAGGTAGGAGCCGTAAGATCGAAGCCCGACGAGAGGATTAAATTGCTAATCCATCCCGTGCTCCTAACAAAGGCTTCCGATTTCGAGCTCTTGGCTGATGCTCTTTTTTGAAGGTTAGTTTGAAGGTTGTTTATTGAGAACTGTTTCTGTTCGAAGGATTTTATATCATCATATAAGGCGAATTTGCTTTGGTGGAATAAAAAACAAGTTTTAATATCGTCTAATGTGTTTTTTTTTCTTCTCGTCACAAACCAATTCATTCATAAAGCCAGACGCAGCTTCTTCGGTCACGAATTTTGCATCCGGAAAGCGCATATAGCCATGCCTGTTCCTGATCATCCGCACGCTGTCTGAACTTGATCCTTCCACAGGCGTATGCACACCAGCCACAGACGAGAAGATCAAGTTCGAACAATGAACTTTCGTCTTGCCGGTCGGCCGAGGGTTGATTTTTTTTCATCATCTTTCGCTTCCACCTTCCGAGCAAGGTTAAGGACAACGGAAGTTGAGGCCGGAATGCAAATGGCATCAACTTCCTGGCACTCTAGACCTCTCTCGGGCTTCGCATTGTCTAGCGCAGCACAACTTCCCGCCGTGTTCCGGTACCAGCTCGCGATCCGGAAGAAACAATGAGCACCACACAATGCGTACCGAAAGCTAGGAAAATAAAAGCATTAAAATAAACCACACACACATACACGCACAAAACTATTCAGGCAAGAATTGTACGAAAATAGGATTCCTTGGTAATCGGGACCGAATTGGGTTCGTCGTCTGCTTTGTTCCAAGCAACCAAGAGCATTGAATGATTGCATCGCACTATGGTAGCACTCGTTGTCTTCACCTTCCCTCACGTGTGTATATGCGGATTCGTTCCTTCTACCCTGCCGCCCTTCCTCACCATTCCGTTTTCCGGGTGACTTTTCTGCCCACCTTCTCGGTAACGTCTTGGACGGTGATTTTCTTTCTGCTTCTTGCTGTTGTTTTGCATGATACCTTCGCACCGGCAGAAAGGAATTGCATACAGCGGGAGACAGCGATTTGCATCACAGCATCCGGAACGCACATAAATAATCGGAGGGATGCATAGAGAGGATGCCGTTTTGTTTTTCCTTCTTTCTTTAGGTTTTTTTTTTTTGCAAAGAGCTCCGGTAAGAGCTGCCTGAATCGGGATATGTACCGCTAGCGAACAGGAAGTAAGTGACGAACGCCGAAGGCCGATCGTGAAGACGCTTGTGATGGACGGAACAATACCGAAAAATTATAAAAGATTGATTTTTTCCTCTCCATCTAGCCTCCAGGAACGGAGAAGAGTAAGAAAACTGAGAAAACTTTAGTGGATTAAAATGTTTTGGGTTCTTTCATTAAATGTTCTATCGCTTAGGTTTTTTGAGTCCTGTTTGGAGACTTAGTTCAATTTTAGGTATAAAGCATGCGTTTGAAATTTTTAATTTACTCACTCCGAATGGTTTGATTTGGATTTCGATTAGAAGCTAGGATGTTTGAATCTATTTTTTTTTCTGTCATGTCATGAAAAGCAGTAAAATCGATTTAGAAGGAACATAAAAACGATAAACAGCTTCTAAATCTTAATGCTACATTTTGTTCGTATCCTTCCTCAATTGGAACATCATCAATCATCTATTCGCACATTACGTAATGGGTGCATACTTTGCCCACTCAACTCGAATGGACAATTAAACCCCATTTCGGTAACGTTAAACTTATCGGAGGTGCTACATTCGCCTTTTAATTGCAATAATTAATGCTGTTTCTCGGGTTAGACTCTTTTTGGTGGCACCGTTACAATTTGCTAGGGATGTGCACCCAACAGACACATCAACCCTCGACTTCCAGGAAGATACGTAGCTTAATAGCACACAAACCCACACACACACACACACACACACAATACTTACACTCAATTTGCACCCCTTTTTTCCCCGCTCTAGGATAACGATCTTCGTTTACGAACGCCGCGAAAAGGTGCGCCGTGCTAAGAACGAAACGAAAGACTCACAAGCGACGAACCCGACCCTACCCGGGCTAGTGGTCGATGCTTTGAGCGAAATGATAGGGAGCGGTAAATTAATAAGTCTCTGGAAATAGGTTACGGGAGCACAAGCTGATCGTCCTTATCGGATCCTTCCCGCACCCTTTTTTTCCCTCCCCGTTGCACCCTTTTGTATACGAGGAATGATGAAAATCAATAAAAAAAAATCTTTCAAGGAAAGCCTTTTGCTTTCAGCCATAATACCGCTCAATAAGATCGTTTCGCAATCGTTTTACGTTTGCTGCGGATCCTATTCAGCCCACGCATGACTTGAGCGTATCTCGCTTACACGCCTGATTTGTTAAGTGCACTGGCACTAGAAATAACGAGAAAATAAAAACAATCAAATGCAAACGAAACAAAAGACTCGATCTCCAGTGGGAAGGACTGGAGAAATTATCCAATTCTCCATACAGCCAACCCCCGAAACCGTTAAAGGTGAAAAATGTTTGTAATCGTATCGTTTAAGTCCCCCGTATGCTCTATATATTTTAAACCTTTTTTCACTCTCCTTCTCTATCCTCACTCCCAGTAATTGGAAAATTAGAAAACATGATTCAAATATTTTTATTGCTTCATTATCCTTTCCGTGGTAGGTCCTTGGGATTGTGCATTCCTATCGCTTTAATTGTTCGCTGCTGGTTGGGTGGTTTTTGGTTTTCTATTACTTTAAAAGGACTTTTTGTGTTTTTTTTTTGTTTCAATTTCTACTAGGAAACGTTCGTTTTTCTTTATCGCACCGGAATGCAGTGCTGCCGGCAGTGAATGGCGTGTACGCAGTTAGGGTTAATTTTAATTGGCATATCTTGGCACCCGATAGAAGGCTTTTGTTTTTTTTTGTTCCTCAAACCGTGATGATGGATTTCTAATCGAACTTTCGATTCCGTTGGCGGTCCCGGTTTTGGAGATAGGATGGTACAAATGCTTTTAAAGTAGAAGGACACACAGGAAAAATAGGACAACGGGGTTTTCTATCGATTTATTCTACTGTAGATATGCTTGCGTGTGCACGTGTAGTTAAGTAGATTGATCGATGACCGGCGGCATTTTATTGGACCACCTGGGTGAATGTTTTTTTTTTTTTGCTTTAATGAATTTTCCTCTCTCCCTTCTGAAATGATAACGCAACGACACTAGCGCCAGCGTGCGTTGTGATTTTTAATATTTTTTAAACGCGTAACATGATCAGGCTGGTGACAAATCAAGCGTTTCGTTTACAAAACCATCACGCTCAGTCAGTATCAATTTCTCCACTAAACAACACGAGGTGTGAGGTTGTAATTGAATCCAACCGCCTAAATGCATTTCCACCCTTCAGCTAGTACGAAACTAAACCCTTTTTCGAAAGAAGACGGGAAGAAAAAACAACCACGTTTCAGCCTCCGATAGAGAACATCCACTGCTATCTGTCAGCTATCTTTCATCGAGTGCTACTTTACTCAAGAGCTGTCCTCGAGAACGTCTTCTGAGGCTC
>KI424605.1:6303-17738 GCA_000473375.1 Anopheles culicifacies | reverse complement strand
GCAAGTTTTGGTTTTTTCGCCATCGCTATTTGATGTACACTTCAAACAGTGGTAAACAAATTTTCCATTCGTTTCACAGAAATAACGAACAACACGCAGGAAGCCGGTGAGATTAACCATTGGTGTACAGCACTCTCCGCTTTACGCTAATGTCTGGTACCGGGCGTATTAGCGTGTCTCGAGTTTTCGTGTATATCGAATTTGCTTAACTCAATCCATTTATCATTGGAAAATTATTGAAAACATAATCAATTTTCAAGAGTGGAAAAATAAACATGTGTAAGCTATTTCATTGCAATGCATTTCGTTCAAAAGTGTTTGTTTAATGAAGTGTATGAAAATTTTAATTCAATCAAAATAATGCAAAATACCCAAATATAATTTAAAGAGCAGTGAAAGCTCTATGAACTGTTATTTTTAACTAAAAAAATCGCATTATTACATTCATTAAAATTTTGTACAATGTAATAACATCATTAATAAAACCAGCCACCTCAACGATCTTGGACCTCAAAAGCCTTCTTCCAGATGAAGAAATGATAACTTTTGCTACCCCACAAATGCTTTTTGATAACCCCAACCAGCTATTGGGGTGCATACTTTAAAGATTCAATCCTTCTAAAGTTCTCGCCTTGTAGTCGTCGTTACTCGAAAGTCGAATGTACAGCAGCGATGTACATGTTATTTAGATTATATAATTTAAACACTAAATTCTTTTAAATCACCTGTAATAATGTAAGCTATGAAATCATAATTGATAGGAAAGCAACAATTTTGCAGTATTTTTTTACAATTCTTTAAAAAATGGTGTTAAGAAATAGAATGTTTTAATGTGTTTTTTGTTTTTTGCAATAAAACCCATAATAATGGAAGCAAAATTAAGAAAATATGGTACAGCCTTTCTGAGGATCGTTATTATTTATACATAATTTTTTTAACAAAGCTCGATAATAGTCGTAAAATTGTAAACGAAAGCTCTTTAAATTTTTATTTATTCTTTTTAAAAACATATGTTTTGAGAATACAAATACCATACCAAATTTAGTTACATTGTTAACTTTATGTAAATTATAAACCAAAAGGGTTTGTTTTGAAAGAATTTTTAAAATGCCAAATTTAAAAACTCGCACTGTATGTGCGCGCACAAAGCGAAAAACACATAAACAACACTATCACTAAAAACGTTACAAACCAAAGACCAGGCGTCTCCATTGCATTCGGTGTGATTCTCACGGCCGTACTACAACCGGCTGTCAAAACACACACTCCACCCTACGACTTGTGCTTGCGGCCCAGCTTCTCTGCCCGTGTACCACTTATTTATCTTTGTTTTCCGGCCGAATAAAATGTATATTTATGATCTGAAACCCTAAACAGTGCCCCTGGTTCGAGGAGGAAGCGAACACGTTAACCAGTAACGAAGCTGTGCTGTCACAAACGGTTTAAGTTCAGCGGTGTTTAACGATGTGTTTGCTTTGCGGAAAAGCGCGTCCAACGTGCCATACCGTTTTGCTGCGAAACCAGCACTTTCTTGTAAAGCGATGTGTACAACCTTCTCTAGAGGGAACCTTCGGAAATCCCAAACGTGGTTTCTGCTGCTTGCTCCATCCGCAAAGAAGCAGCACTTTCGAGTCCGGGCAGACGCTCATGGAAGATGAGCCATTCGCACTGAATATGTCTCCAGCGCGCGGGCTTCTTATTTATGATCTACGGAGGTGAATTTCGAACGTTACCATCCCATGTGCTTCCGTGGGTACGTGATTCTGGTCCGCGTGTGGGATAATGCAAATAAATAATAACTATCAAAACAGAGCACGATTTCCGTGGATCGGTTTGGCAATGTACCGTTGTACATTAGTTTTCCCCGTGGCATCCCGATTGCATGGCTTGTGCCACGCCAGTACCGCCAAACGTACCACTGCCCTTAACCGTTAACCCTTTCAGTCAGGTGTGTCCCCGACCAAGCTGCTGGCAAAAGCTCATAATTCACGCTTCACGCTAACCTGCATTTAAACAGACAAATATTTATTGGTACATTAACGACCTGCGGGTTACCGCCGGGTGTCGCCCGGGTCCAGCACGGTTCACCCCGGCAAGCAATCCGGAACGTGCGCGATTGCTGTGGATAATTTACGACGACTTTCCGACGGTTCTATCGCTTCCGCTTTCGGACGGAGATTATGTGTGTGTTTGTGCGCTTGTGGCTGGTTCCATTCGTACACTTGCATTGTTTGTCTGTTTTGCTGTACTGTACACCACTTTGAGAAGGATGTCGTTCCTCTTCACGATGACAAAAAGGTTTCGATGTGATTCATTGGAGAAAAGATAATTTGTTTGCCGACTTTTGAATTTTGAGCATTTTTATTTTTCTCAGTAAAGCTGTAATAAGGATGTGAACAATGTCGTCAAGTGAGAGATCTTGAATATTACTTACTCTTCTTGGTCTTCTTTTGAATGCGAAGGTCTTTCCCGTAGCTGCTGGATGTCAGAAGCTTTGGCCTAATATGGAATATGTGTAGAAGCTACATGACTTAAAGACATCCTAAGAACTTCTTGTTGATGTGTTTGTCATGCTGGTCTAGATTTTTTTTTGTCTATATTAAAGACAAAGACATTTTAGAAGTTCTAACAAAATACAACAGTTGTACAATTGTGAGGTCATCTCACCTATCATATCAGAACTCGTAGTTATTGCGATTCTATATTGACCTTCCGTCTATAGGAGGACCGTCTATAGGATATCCTTCGAAGGATCTCAGGAGGATTTCGTCCAGTTTGGACAGGGCCAAAAACTCAAAGACTTTTCTAAATATTGGAACTTTGTGGGTCTAAGTCAACACTCTTTGCTGGTGCTGATATTTGACAAAAAAGAGTTTTTTTTTTTAAAGCTTAGATCTCAGGACCGCTGCATCCGAATTTATTATTTCTGTTTTAACCTCCAATCCAATGTTTTCCGTCACGTGATGGATTTTTCTGCTATGTAGAAGATGGTTTCCGTAGTTTTCACTCTCAAGTCGCGGAATGTTCCTTCTTGCCATAACTTAAACATTGGACAGCCCATCCCATTTCTCTAGTGCAAATGCTAGGTGATCAGAGATGGCTCCTTGTAAGCCCCAAGTGGAATCAATTTCGGGACCTTCTTGAATAGCCAGAATTACAAAACGTCGCTTAAATGTCTACGACCTTTAAAGCATGCAAATTGAATAGAATATTCAATAGTTTGTAAAAGAGGTCCGTACCATCCGCGATTTTCAGATATATGAGGAATAAGAATGGGAGTTTGTGTAACCGGCCACTATTTGTAACAAACAGCTTTAAGAGTTTTCCATGCACCAAAATCCAAGAATTGGATTTTCTCCAAATTTTTGTATATGTTTTACTTTTCCCTCTGGTTTTTTAATAAATTATTTGAGATATAATATCAATAAAATCAATATAATCAATATTGATATATCTGCAGTTTATGTTAAATGTTATAATTATAATCACATAGCCTATCTTTTTCCTGAGTCTTTTATTTAACTCGTTATAATATAAATATATTATGACGCATTAGTTGTAAAAAGTATATTGCTCCATCACTTCTAACAATTATCCAACAAATATCTCAAGTTCCTCCGTAAAACAATGCTAATGAAATAATTATGTTTGCGCTTAAAATTTATCTTAACAACCTTGTAACATTCAACGGCTCGTTGTAAAACCCCAAGACAAAGTTCGTTTTCCAGACCAATTTTCCTGTGGATAAATTAAATTACATGCTCCAGCTCGCTCGCTGGCCGGCGGTAAAATTTCCCATTATCAATATTGATTAATGAAGTCTGCCCGGCTGCTGTCTGCCGTACTGATTGCCAGTGCTCGAATTTAACACCTTCGCCTTGTGCCTGCAAATTTATTTGTCTGTTAATTTTGTGGCCAGTACGGCCACGGTTCCCGTAACCAGCGATGGTACCGGTTCGAATCTTGAACGGTTAGCCAGCATCCTGGTTTGGGTATTTTGAAAATGGGTCACGCTAATGAGAAACATAAAACAAATAGATTGCGATTGTGTACCGAGGGATGGTGGGCTACGATAGCCTACAACTATAGAGACCAGCGAGCGCGTCTAAATATCGACAGAAACGGGGTTTGGGCTAGTGTCGTTTGCGTTGGCAAAGGATCGCTTCTTCGCGCCATCGGGGTACGGGGACGCCCAACGGATGGCCCCTGAAGGCAAACGAACCGGAACAATAAATCGATAGACTGGTCACCCTACATTCGACCACCACCATCAGAGGGTGGTTTCGTGATTTTGCACCTCCGGAAATGGAGTAATTTATCTTCTCACCACAAAATGGGCTCCGTGTTTCTCTTCTCATCTGCCGCGGTAGTGCCTGGCTCACCATTATTCCAGGATCCGAAGCCGTAACCGATCGATGAGTCAGGTTTTTTTCAGGCACTCACTTTAAGCGTACAAGCGTAGTGTCTCGCTTCAAAATACGTACTCTTGGTGGTAGCTTTTCTTTTATTTTATTCGACAAAGTCATTGAAATGTTTAATCCCACTAATGCTCAGGCTAACTTTTAAACACTTCATTTGCTTAATCTGCTTATTTTTTTTCATGTGGAATTCTTTTAATCGTTATCCGGTGAAAGATACGACTACAATCATGTCTCTGTTTTGCTCTCATCAAGCTAAACGACAGCTTAATGCGATTCTACTTATCCCGACAATATAACTTATTACGCTTCACAAGTCCCTTTTAAATCCCCCCTTACAAGGAAACGATATTAAATTGTTCGAAGCAAGCTTAAGACGGAAAGATTTAGAACACAGCGTGACGAGTTTTCGTTGTGGGAAAAATCGAAAAGACAGCAGTATATCACGCTCACTTGAAATTTAAAAAAAAATCCGTCTACATTTAGCGTTCCGAACAAAACGCATCCGTAGTTGAGCTCTGAAGAGAGAGAGAAAGTAGAAAATCTAATTTATTACCTCAATTATGAGCTCGTGGTTGATATTCGCACAAGCAGGAACATGTTACACACCAGCATTCCCGCACAACGCGACCGAAGTATGATGGGGATAACAGGGTGCAAACTGCCACCAACCGTTTGCAGTTAATTTTCACAATTAAACCGATAATTGGACGATGGCAGTGAAGAACACAGGGGGGGCTGTTTTTTTGTGTCACGTTTATTAAAATTTTACATTTTTCTCTCACCCCGTAAGCACAAAGGATTTATATGAGCGCAGGTCCGCTGCCCGGAGCTGCCACTCATAACTGATCGGTTGACATGATTCATGATTGCGACGCCACCATTCACCGGTCATTGGCCAGGTGTTTGGCTGTGTTTTGTTTTAATTTCAGGCACTCTCTTTCAGTGGCCATAAATCGTCGGGAAATTACTTTTTTGCGAAAATGCTCCCTCGGAACCATTGCTGGGACCAAAGCCCGGACCGATGCGCATACTTTTTAGAAAATATTTTAATTTTACAAATTATATGAACTTCTCACACAAAGGATGAATTATATTTATCAAAAATATATGTTTATTTTTGTAATAATCTTATTCAACATATCTTACTACTTTTGAAAATCTTAGTCACTTTTCTCGGAACCAATTAAACTCGATAGAAAAAAATCGATCGTGGTTTTACGACAGCCAATTACTTAGGATAATTTATTAAGTCACGCTTCTCGGCAAAGTGCTCTTAGAACAACGACGCATTCAATCGTGATGGTGGGCCTGCATGCAAAGTCTTTAATCGTCCAGAGTTTCCGGCACAGAGATTACATCTATCCAGAAGGCAAAACATATAACTCACCTGAAAGCTTCTCTTTAATTTGCATCCTCTCCGGTCGCTTTAGAAACACACACAAATCCTGTGACTCGAGCGTGAAGTTCCTGCTAAACGTAAGGAACAAAAGAAATGAAAAATCCCGAACCACAGGTGGTGCTAAGACACAGCGTAATCCGGCGTGAGATTTTTCTTCTCATCGCGTATAGCTGCATAGCGTTGAAATTAAGAAAATCACATTAAAAACTCATTTCCAGCTCACGCAGGTGAACCGGGCGCCAAGTGTGCGGTACCGACGATACCAACACCGTTGCTGAATTATTTCTTCTACCAGCTGACGAAAAAATGAGCTTATTTATTACCATGCGAAGTCGTTTACTGGCTGCGCGCCGGTCGTCCTTTTTGGTCGTTGTAAAGGTTGGGCGGTCTTTTTTTTTGTGCTGCTCATCACACCCGACCGCCCTTAACATGCGGTCCGGGCTTTGGAATTTATTTTCTGTTTATTCCTTCGCCCGTACCCGTTTTGCCTTTGAATATTTTCTTCGGTCTTCCGCAGACGATCGTGTCCTGCCCGTTACTTTTTTTTTTTTGCTTGTCATTTTTGTATTCTTTGGCAGTTTTCTTTTCTCTGTTTGCTTATATTTGCATTTCAGTACTCGTGTTTTTGTCCTTCAGAAGTCATCCAATGCAGCCCAGAAACGGGCGAACGGAAGCAAGCGTTGGTCTTTCGAGGCCATTGGCTTACTTTACTTTCTTGCATACCTCATTCAAAATTTAAATTTAATTTAATATCGTTTGTGACGAGAGAAGCAGCACCAGTGGGGAGCTCCTGTTTGCTTTGGTGTTGTTTGTTGTAATATGTGTGTATCCACTTTCCGGAACTCGAATGTAAGCTTTCAGAGCTTCCTCTATCTGGCACATTGCTGGCAGAACGTCAGGATCATTCAAGCATCGATTTGAGCCAAAAGTGGTTCTGAAGATGTATAACGTTGCCTAAAGGTAATTCATTTTTCGTAAGTTTATTGGCCAGTTTTTGAAGCATTAGTGTGGACTTTGATGATGTGAAGCTTTGTTGTGAAGATGCATTGACCATACGCTTGCTTATATGTTGTCCTTTATCGTGTTATGAAAATCATGATGTAATGCATGGCTCTTTATTGGAGCAATTTAAAATATCTTAATATTCTTTGGGTAAAACCATTCTTCCGCTTTATTTTGCGGGAAAGCTAAATAATTAAAAAAACATATACTCTACGATTGCCAATAAGTCTTCGTGTATATACAGTGCGTATCATAACTATATGATTTTTGTGTTTCAAAAATAATTTTGTGCAAAAGTATAGAAAATATAAAAATACAGTCATCATATTTTTTTTCGTAAAATAAATATATTGCAATTTTTTTGAAAATTACTCCGTGTAACAGAAAACATCGAAAAATCAGTAAACATTTTAAAATTCTTTAATAACTAGAAAAAGTTTAAATAGGTTAATAGGTATCGCATAAACTAAATTTGTTTTTTTAAGGATTTTTTCCCAATCTTTAAAGACTCGTAAATAAAATATGTAGAGAATTATAAAAATTTATGTTTTATATTTTTTGGGGAAGGTTTTGATTATTTTACATGTTAAGGAAAGGTCAAGCGGCCATAATGCTTTATAAAACCCAATCCAGGATACAATTCTCATACATAAATTTCTTCCTCCAAACCGTGAGAGGTCGCATTATCCAGAGTGTGTATTTAAAATCGCTATGCTAAAGCAACCTTCATAAAATATGTAATTATATACCTAAGAAAATTTACGTAGCCGTCATAATGAATTAATAAATAAATACCTAAGAAAATCCCCAAACCAGTGCAATTATTCTAGTAATTTCTTTCCTTTTGGCTTTTTCGAGATTTAAATTACTTTGCATCGTGAATTTTGAAAACCACAGATAAAAATATACAAAAAAATCATTCAAAGTTAGAAATGATAGTAGATATTATTTATTTATTTATTTGTTCTTGTATCACGGCTTGGCCGTATTGAATTTAATTTACCACGTAGAAGGATAGTCAGCCCATGCTCGGTCTATGGCGCAAACGGGCCGCCCCAGATAAAACTTTTATTAAAATTATTATTTTCAGAATTTTTCCTACAACTAGCGTTTGCTAAGAACTCAAACTGTAATTTACCCCGCTAAGTGAATTGGCCAACTAGAAATTGTCTTATAGTTATGTCACTCACTGTAGAAATTAATTTATAATCAATTTTAACACATGTCATACATCCTTATTAATATTTATCTGTGTAACAATTTTCACAAATGTGATTGCACTCAGTACAATTCAAAATACTAAGAAAATATAAATAGCCTATTTAATAAAGCAACAATATCCTGCCATCTTACGAAACACGTTCACCATGTTCAGCATAATATAATTAAAATGCGGTAAAGAAATATCCCATCGTTTCCATCTTCTCTTTCATACGCACAAAACGGGAAATGTCTGCTCCGGACAGGGTCAGGTTGTCTGCCTGTTGCCCGTCAGCAAGTGATTATCTTTTAATCTTTCCCCACAAACAATGTCCCTGCGCAACAGCAACTTTTCGTAGCAAACTTTTCTTCTGCAGCAAAATAAATCCTTTTTCCCACGGTGCAGTAGTGCGCGCTGGTTGGTTTGAAGAAATGTAAAGCTGCCTTCCTCTCTCTTGCTCATTGCAAAAGAACCAAATGTTTGTTCTTCTTGCAGCATCAACAATGTGTCTGTTTTAAAATTGCCCGTATCTTTGGGATTGACTCTTTACACTACTACGCTTCGTTATAGTTTTAGTCCTTTTCTTCGACCATCCAGTCGACTTTGGTCGACAAAACAATTTTCAAATTCAAAAAAAAAACCGGAAAACAAAAAAAACTTAGAAGCTAAGCTAGCGCTAAAGTTTTTAAGCCTTTTTAGCGCCTGATAGCGCCGGGCGAACGACGGGCGTAAATGTTGCTTAAAGTATGCCCAACATAAATCCTTGGCCAAACAAATTCCACGCGTTACTCGCGTTATAACCACGTAATGGATTTTAAATCTTTCCATCTTGCTTTTTTATTGTTTGTTGCATCACAGCTTTTAGAGCAAAGTGCGCGCACCCCCTTTTTAAACCGACCAATGTTTTTTGGCTCCAGGCTTTACTCACGCACACACCTCGACCTCGGTTATGTTTGCTACTTAAGTGAAGCTTTAGAAAATGTCTGGGAAAAAGCACAAAAGTTGCCCAAAACTCTTCGAGCATAACCACCGGTAGCGCTAAAGCTGCTAAAGCTTCGTCACCAGCAAACGGTTCTATGGAGAAAAGTTTCGCTTGCTTCGTGCCGTGATTTGTTTACGGAATGTCCCAGCTTTAAAAGATTTTCCCAGGTACTATGCATTAGGGATGGTGTGTTTTCATTAACCTGACGTCATGTAAAGTGTTATTCAAACATCACCTTCTTGGGGAGGATTATTACAAACTACAAATGAACAAATCGCTTTCCAGCACATGCCATGCTAAAAATACACTCCCATGTAAGCAACGTCACTCGGTTGAGAGTAATTTGTCTCTCATCCTCCGGCATCCTTCCCTAATGATGGTTTTGTTACAAAAATTCATCACCCACATTTTTCCCCGTCACCCCTTTTTTTGCGATCATTCAAAATCTCTTCACCGTTTTCACTAATGCGCATCGTATTTGTGAAGCACAAATTTTAACCGAGCCAGGGCCACAGCACAAAATTCGCCACCTTTCGCCCACCGCGGGAAGCCATTTGTCTTCTTTCGGGCACAATCTGCTACCATCCTACAAACGAGGAAGTCATCAAATTGAAATAAATTACGCACGCCACCATAGCCCGCGTCAAACCAGTGCGCCACTTCACTGTTAGAATTTTTGGTGCTTTTTTTTTAAACTCATTTTTGCTTACCCAGTTCCGGAGGGGTTTTAAAGCGCATCGGTTTTCGACTTTAAACACGCGGCTATACGTTTTGCAGGCAAGGCAGCCCATCATCACGACGTGACGTGTGTGGCTTTAAACTTTCTTCTACGCGAAGTTAGTACTCGCGCTTAACGGACTCGCTAGTTTTGTGATATGTAGCGCAACACAACAAATGTGCTCCAATTCGCGCAACATTTTTACATGTTTCGTGAAGGAAATATTTTAATGCTAACCGGCTGTAACTCCTCACGCCAGGAAATGGTCCCGGGGTACGGATGGAAGGCAGGAAGATGTTTGGTTTGTTCCTAGCTCCGGGTGAAATAATGACTCGGAAGTGATTTTTCTTTCCCGCTTCACGTACGGGAAAACAAAACAACAACACGGCACTAAAGCGGGACACCATCACGAAATGTGTGTGTGTGTGGCCCCCGGATGATGCTTGTCGCTGGCAGCAGACATAAAACATTCTGCATGCGACGGTGAAGATGGGGGCGGCGACATGTTTGCCAAGATAACAACCGCTCACGGTGCCGTGATATGATGCGCCAGCTAACCGGCACGTGCGGCAAACGAGATTTAAATTCATCCATCCCCAGCTGTCGGTGACGTTTCTGGAGGGGGGCGGGCAACTCGTCACATCCGGAAAATGGATGTGCAGTGTTTAGTGACGTTAAATAAAAAAAGTCGCCAACGACTTTAAGAGCTTGTTCACAGTGCATTAGGAATTTGAAACTTTAAAAGGTCCGCTAAAGAAATGTTTAATTTATCGTTTTTTACCTCAGAATTATAGTGTTGGCGTTACTTATTCATTTATGTTTTGGCTTCATTTATTCATTATGTTCAGCCAAAATGTCATATGTAAAACAAACAATTGTACAAATTTTCTAAATCTATTGCAATTGACAGTATTATCAACCTTTTTTCCAGCAGTTTGTCTTAAATGTTGTGGTATTGTTAGGCTCTCCGGGAGCTCGTATAAACACATAGAGAATTAGCTCAGAATTTTGATAGCGACGTTGTTGTAATGTTGAAACCCTACATTGACTTCCAATTCCAACATGGGTTCTCTCTTCTGTAGCATATTTGTTTTATTTATATGTTAGAGATTTAGTAGGAAGTTTAAGTAGGAGCCGTTGGTTCGAGCTTCGACGGCGATTGTCGGTAGTTCATCTATAAATTGATATTTTTTTGCGGATAATTTGATTCTACTTTTAATATTTCTTTTTAAAAAAACAGCTACGAGATTTTGAGAAGTCAAATATCTTTGCCTTCATGGTGGACGCATCTACGCCATAAAACCACCTAAGCTTGGGCTTACGAAGACTCCACTGTTTATGTGGACAGCCTAAGAATAGTCGTTCGGTGAAATTCACATGACATGACCCGCACAAACAAAGCCTGGCAACGTTGCATGATAGTGAGATCATCGTACAAATCATATAGCCCTTCGTAATTACGACTCCCTCATTATCCTTCCACATAAATGACGCCAAAATCCTTCTGAGAATTAACCTCTCGAAAGCGGCTCATTCGATACCGTCAACTTTGAACATAATTCATACCTCAAAGGTGTATATGAGCACAAACACAATGTAAGTTTTTAAAAATTCGCAGCTTTGAGTGTCTCAAAAAGTGTTTTGAATCGAGGTGTTTTCTCAAAGTAAACGTCTTTTACGTAGAACAGTATTATGTCCTATGAATTATGTTT
>AXCM01007582.1:0-13160 GCA_000473375.1 Anopheles culicifacies | reverse complement strand
GACCGTCTCCTCTTCCCGGTTGAGCTTTTTCTGTACCCTTCGTGTACGTGCGGTGACACCACCCTTCCGTTTCTTCTTCTTGTCCTCTTCCTCCTCCTCCTCCTCCTCTTCTTCGCCTTCGACATCGTCATCAGAAAGTTTGGCTTCTTCTTCATCATCACGTTTCGCTTCGTGACCTTTATCTTCCGACGCGTTCGATTGGCTACGACGGCGCCGCAATCGATCGGTGGAAGATACAGTCGGTTTTGCTGTTGCTACTGTGGTGCTTGGCTGGATGGGGGCCTCTGGAAATCGCATCCTGCTACCGGCAGGATCTTGACCCTTTTCATAATCGGCGCTTAGTTGCGCTTTCCGCCGTGTGCTCGGTTCGAGCCGTGCCCGCTTAACCGCTGGCCCAATGGAAGGATCCGACTTCAATGGTGATGTGGTAGACGACAAATCATCACTACCGTCTACTTTGGTGACAGCAGCGGCAATCACTTTCTTACGCTTTCTGCTGCCAACCACACCGGTGTGTTTCGCATCACTCAACAGTACGGGTTCCTCCTCCTCCTCCTCCGAGTGTCGGTCTTCTTCCTTGTTCTTGTGTGTTGTCGCATCTCGGTCACCCTCGCTGCTGCTTGCTAAATCGACCGAGAAGTTATTAGCGCCCGCCGCTGCATGGAACCCTTCCGATGACGTTTGTCGATCATCGTCCGTATCCTCGTCCGAGCTGCTGTCATCCTTGCGAGGAAACATAAAATTTTCCGCCTCATCGTTCAGTAGACTTAGCTCGGATTGGCGCACCCGCCTTATCTTCACGATTAGTCCATTCTTCTTGCCCGGTGAACTTCCGGAGTGTTTTGCAGCGGTGGAAGATTTAGATGTCCGCGAATGATTGCTCGTAGGTTGCGAATTGGATCCAACGTTTCCACCGGCAGTCGACGTATCATTGCGCGATCCCGCCGCCGTTGCTGTACGGGAGGATGGCGTCGCTATACGTTCGTTCAGTCCATCGTTTGTAGCGATTGAATCCTCTCCTGCGGCTTGGTGATCGATTACCTTGTACAGCAGGGGCGATTTCACAGGCGGTCGTGTCGTAGGACTCGGTGCCCTCCACCGTATACCGCGCACCTTAATGCCCTCCAGGGTGGCCGCTTTCTTGCTGACCGCTCCGGTCGTGCGCTTAGTGCTCGTCGATACACTCTCCATAGTCGGGATCCGATCGTGCGCTAACGTTTCTCGCCTTTCGCTCGGCTCCTCTTTCTCACAGCCACGGTGGTTCTGTTTTTCCTCCTCCACCTTCTCGGCAGCCGGCGGTTGCTTCGTTACCGTTTGTTCCTTCCCTTTCGTTGGCCCCCGTATCCGAGACTGGGCCGTACGTCGGGCGGACGCTGACGAGGTGGAAGTTTTCGTACGCTCCAGCGTTTCGTCCAGCAGGCTGGTAAAGTCTTCGTTTAGGTTTGCACGTTTCGGATTTTGCCGTAGCCCAAGGCTGATGCGTTTCGTGTTCTTCGGATCCAACCCATCGCACTCGAGCAATGTGGCAGCCAATTCCGTGGCATGGCGCGTTTTGGTTCCACCGCCCGCTGTACCAGCACCATCATTCAGATGCGCCACATGTGCGTGATGATGGTGATGTTTGTTCGTCGCAACTGTTGATGCCTTTAAGCCCATTGCGTCCTCCTGCCGGTCGGACCGTGGATTGCGCTTTCGCCGATTGGAAGTGGGTGATTTAATATTGGACGACTCTAGACCGTGGAGCTTCTCGTTCGTAACGGTCGCAGCGACCGGTCCAACCTCCGCTGCAGGTCCAACCAACAAAACCGATTTGTCCGGGACCAACTCGTCGTCAGAGCGCTGCTTTCGAAAATCGGTTAGTACTTTCATCCCGGCAGCATGATCGACGGTACCACTAGCTGTCGTTTTGTGTTCTTCCCACTCGTGGCTGTCTGCGGCAGAATGCGGTTGCTGCTGTTGCTGCTGCTGATCACGTTCCTGCTGCTGTTTGAGCAATAGTGCGCTGAGGGTTGATTTGTGCTTCTGATGGTTATGATGATTCAGTTGATTATGTGGATGATGATGAATAGCTGATCGTCGCCCAAACATTCCTTCACTGCTTGCCTCTGTTAAATGTTCGTCCAATGTCCCTGTCACTTCCCGGAATGCTGACGATACGGGCGCCGGCGGCGGAGGCAGTAACGGCACTGCCGATTGCGATAAACGATTACTTACGCGACGCTCACCACGCGACGTGCCCTCCCCGGTGTCGGTTTGTCGTTTGCACGCTCTCGTCGTTCGGGTCGTGCTGTGACCCTGCGGTATGCCACTACTATCACGGCTGGTTAAATTATTACTACTATTGGCAGCACGCTTACAACTATCACTCTCACCAACAAGTACGTTCGGGTGTGTACACTTATCCACCTGTTCCTTCACACTCCCGGTTACACACTGCACACCACTATCATCGAGCCGGACCGAATTGTCCAGAGACCTTTCCACGTCCGCCAAAAACTCACTGTCACTACATTCGAACGTCGCAATCACCGATTTGATTGCAAGCTTTATAAGCTCCTTCGTACTGTTACCACAGTCGGAGCTATCCGTCCTGGAACCGTCCCCGTCACTGTCGGGACCGGGTGGAGTTGAATGTTTGTGCGACTTACTGTCCAGTCGTTCGCACTGCTGACCACTATCAACAGCATCGAACTGTTCTTTCACTTTTGCTCGTGTTCCCTTCTTTTTCTGCGTCTTCTTAGATTGCCGCAACTGTTCGGTTTCCTTCAATGCAGTGCTGTCGTGTTTCTGCGGTTGTTCTTGCTTAACCTCTGCTACTTCGTTTTTTGCTATGCTATCTCCGATCGGTGTTTTTTCTCTTTCGATCAGTTCGTCAGCGGCGGCCGTCGTCGTCGTCGTCACCGCCACCGTCACCGTTGTTGATGATGTTTTCTTTTGCTGTCCTTCCTCCTGCTCCTCCTTCCGCCTGTTTTCAACCGGCTCCTCAACGGTTCGCTTGATGCGAACCGTGTTTTGAAGCTGCTGAAAAAAGGCCTCTGCAGCAACAGTACCCTCCTCAGTATCGTATCCTTCCTCAGCCAGCTTATCCCTAGCAGTGTCGCCACTTTCACCACCCCAACCACCACCGAACGAATCTAACAATCGGTCCAGCGACACAAAGTTATCGTCGTTGCGTACGAACGTTTGGTGACTTTCCGATTGCACGTGTACCGCTAGTGAATCGTACTCTAGGCGGCAAATCTCACAATACCCACAGTCGCGCGGTGGAGCTGCCGGCGGTTTTTCTAGCGTTCGTTTCTTCGCCAACCCCGTTTCATCACCGAGCTTGCCCGTCGTTGTGCTTCCGGTGCGTGCAGCTGTATTGGTGGTGCTGGAAAGCTTCCTCGTCATCCTACCCGCACCCGTTCCCTCCGCATTGTCTTGCCTGCCAGTGCCGGGCTGATTTCGCACCGCCGGCGATGGTTCGTTAGCGTCGGCGAATGGAGCCTTTTTGCCGGCGAGTTCTTTCTCGGTTTGCAACAGCGCAGGCCACCGTTTGAATTCTTTGTAAACGGGCCGATAGCTGTACGGTGCAGACCGGCACTCGATCTTTATGAACGGTCCCCGCAAATGATGCACGTGCTGGGATGCGCGCGACCCATTATGCCGATGGTGGTGGTGCCGGTGGTGTTTCTCACCTGCTGCTGATTTTACATCCACCGCCCCGGAACCGGTCCTGGCGGTCCGTTTCGTTCCGTTTTCCTTGGGTAGCGAACCGAGCACTTTGCGCAGAAATTTCAGCGTATATTCGGCGCTCCAAACCAACGTTCCCCAAGATCGTACCAGCTGCACCGGGCTGTTCTGGCGTGATGGTGTTGGGCGCGTTACGGGCCCTAGATTTCCTCCCGCTCCGGCACCTGCCGGACTGTAGCATGGACTGGGCGCTTGCTTGTGATGCGAGGACGATTGAAACGGGGATGGTGTGCTGACTTTTGTCGGGGTGGAACCGTACGTTACGCCCGAGGTGGTTGGATTCAGTGGCGACGAGTGTAGTAAACCGTAGGCTGGCTGTTGAGTATACTGAGTTTGTTGCTGTTGCTGTTGACGTACACGCTGTAGCATAGCATCTGCACGGCTACGTGGTACTGCTGCTGCTGTCGGCTGACCATTGGACGGTAGGTGGATCGGTTTAACCTAAAATATTAATAAACAATTTATTAAACATTTCTCATTGCTTACTATTTAACACACACACACACCTTTCCATCAAACCCTACCGACGCCGGCGTGCTGGAGGTGGATGGTCCTGACCCCAGCACCGCATGCTGTTGCTCCTTTGGCACGGATGCTGCACCGCTGGTAGTGATGCATGCTGCCGTGGAAGTGGAAGGTACGGTTGTCGTGCTTGATGTTATCGGTGGTGGACATGGTGACGATGTACGACTGGTCGCCGGTTCGTAGTCATTTACATATTGACCGTGGGTGTGCTGCTGGTGCGTCAAATGAAGTAGTTGACGCGAACTGCGCTGCGACTGCTGCTGTTGCGGATGGCGCAGTTGCTGCAATAGCGGTGTACCGGTTGCCGGTGATGGAACCGAAGGGAAACGGCGTGTCGAGGTTAGAGGCTGCTCGTTGGAGTTAGAAACGCCCGGCGAAGGAGATGCTGCCGATGTTGGTAGATCTTTCCGTTCGCCAGTCTCACCAGCGACGATTTTACTGAAAAATTGTTCACCTTGCTGTAGCTTGTCGGTTATGAAGTGTGTTATATCCTTGGTGAGGAAAAATTCTATCGACTGTAGAAGAGAGCAAACGGAAACAGTAAATTAGTACCATAGCAACGGAATTTTGTTTTTGTTTTTGTTGGTAAAAATGTCACCCAGCAGAGGAACAGCAAATTATAAATTGTTTTCGAACATATTTCGAATGTGAAAGTAATACACAAGGTTTCGTGATACGGCACAAGTACGGACTACACACAGAGGTTTTTTTACTATTTCTAACTGCATTTAAGCAATATTCCTCTCTGCATGTCTATTTTCCGAACAATCTCTCGATATCTATCATTCTCCCTTGCCTGATTTGCTAAGCATGCTGTGGATCAACCGTCAGAAGCGAAAACGGAAAGGCAATGCTCTTTGCACGTATGCCCGGCTTATTGAACGTTTCCCACACATGGAAGCGGTGTTGGGGTACTGTAGGACACGTTTTCTGCCCGACTGCGCCACACAACAAACCCCGTACAACACTAACGTTCACTACACCAAAACTAGCACAACCAGCCACACCACGGGACGGTTCAATTTCGATGCTCGCCACACATGCACAACACACGCTCTATTCGGTTGCTTCATCTGCCCCGTCAAAGCTCGTGAAAATGTGCGATAGCGAGAGAAATCGATCGATTTGCTGGCGGTATCGAATTTCCACCAGAACCAGGTTGAGAAGGAAAAGCTTTTAACGAATGTAAGGAGTACTGCCGCGTTGAACACATTGGTGGCCCATTGGAAAGCAACACGACTACAAGACAAATTAAACCTCATTACCATTACACTTTTATGCAACAAGGGTTTGTTGTTGTTTTAAAATCGATGACACATTTTTATAATGAAATCAAACCATTTGATTACCTGGCAACACTTACTGAGAATTTGATTGAAATTCTGAATGGTGTGCAGAACATTGAACCGTTGCTGGCTGGTGTGCTCAAGCAAGAACGAAGCACACGCATACACACAAGCAAGACTGCTATGTTCTCACAGAGTCGAATGCTTTGCTCACACTCATTTTGCTCTTGCACTGCATGTTTTTGTTGTTCCATTCCGTGGAGCGGCAAAGTATTGCGCAAAGAGCATACAATGGCGAGAAAACATTAGTCAAATCACGTAACTTGCGTATAGGGAACCATTTTGGGTAGTACCTTTACTTTTGAAATCGAAATTGAACCTTATCGTTTTTGCATATCCTGCAAAGAACGGGCACCGGGTCACACATTCATAAGATGTAAACAAAAAAGTTTATCACATTTTCTCTTGAAATGTTTGCCACAAAAAAAAACATTACGCTGACACTAACACACATTGAGACGCTGTGTGTGTGTGCGTGTATCAGATCTGTTGCTCTAGTGTTTATTCCACAACGAACTTATGGCAATAATTCACCAGCTGTACCATTTTTTAACATTTTCTTTTAAAAATGTTAAGTAGTAATACATTTTCTGAATTAAAAGCAATGGTTCTATAAGAAAAGGAATACACAAATACACCCTCAGTCTACCGAACACTTTCGCTCTCTCCTTTTCACTCTATATCCCTATCTCCATTGTTCCACGTAAACAAACTGTTCAATGAGAGAGTATCAACAACAAAAAAACTGTACTCTCACGAAACGCATTTCCTCTCGCATAAAACCAACACATATGAAAGTTTACTGTTTGTGATGAAAAAAACAACAGAAACGCACTCCTCCGTTCATTCTTCACTTGGTTGCGGATCGCCGCTCGGCTATAGTGGATCCCGCTACCACACAAAATGGAGTTGAATCATGTTCCGTTCGTTCTCGTTCGCAAGGCAAACCCTAGTTGCGTGTAGAGCAGCAAGCAGCCATGTTTGATTTTGCTCGGTTTTTACTTCGCTACCACTGCTCCAATACGGTTTTGTGCGCTGTTTTCGATGCACGGTGCGGAAATGTTTCTGTGTGCGTGAGTTGTGATGTTTCCTATGCAGTCTGCTGTGCAATCGTTACCCCAGCTTTCAATGCACACCAGAATGAGCGCACTGCACACAGATTGAAGGCAATTATACGTTGCAACAACCGTCCGTAAGTATCATTTGCACGATTGCAGCAACACCGGCGCACGATTAGAGTTCCAAGGTGCAACGGACAGCCCGATACTGATCGTTCCCGTAAAATGGTACGCACCAAACAGCAGAGGGAGGCCAAGACGATAAAAATAATCAAAGTCTTTCAGTGTGTTTCCGTCGCAAATTCAACAAGCACAGCAGAACTGGTTATCTTTGCAATACGTACTATTTTTCGTTTTCGCTACATATTGATACAAAATTGAAAGCTTCTGATTACATCCCCTAGATGGCAGCAGCTGTGCGCACGAGCTCAAAACTGGCAAACCAAAATAATCAACAAACGCCACGACGAAGGGTTTTTTAAAACATTTTTTCGTTGTGCGGGGGGTGGCACGGTTTGGGCCATCGGTACGCGGTTTCTATTCTCTCCTGCTGTCATGCTACGTTTGACGTTTGTTTATCGCTGGAAGGAAGGGCTAGGCACAACCTCGACACAGGGGCCAGTACGTAGCATTCGCCAAAGGCCTTCACCATCATTTTAAGGTGAGAAGGAAAATTAAAAGTAGCAGCCTGAGTCAGCAAACAACGAGCAGTGTGCGCCCATTTTATATACCAGAGTGGGGGGGCTACAATATACAGCAGTGATGAAACTAGCTGGTGTCGCGTTGGCTGCTCTTTATACACAAAATGGTGGTTGCCGTACAACATTGAACCGAACGCGCGTTTGGGGTACCGTAGTGTACGGGAGATCTCCTCCGTTGGTGCTTGCTGCGCGGGTTTGTGTTTGATATAGTGAAATACAAGGCGCATGGCCGTCATCAACGGTTGCGCTGCTAGTCGTAAGAGCAATTTGCTTTCAACGTATTCCTTATTTCATCCATTATTGTTCATGCACGTGTAGGTGTGGACGATGTTGGTGTGCGCGTGTCTATCGTTTGAGACATTCTTTCTTTAGAAATGGACAGCCACAACGCAGCATCTTGTCGTCTGGTTGAAACACGCTTCAAGAGCACCATCTTCTGCTCGGCTATGCGTGTGAGCGCACAACTAAGAAGGGAGCCTAGCTACCGGTTATTCCATATGCAGTATTCTCCCTGGCAGATCACGCTAAACGTACTGTGTTTCGTACTCGATTGCCCTTAGCGTACAAGCCCGAACTGTGTCGGAGACCTTTCTTCTTTGTATCCATCATCGCGAGTCTTCCCATTCGACATTTTCAGACAGCAGCACGCTAAAAGAGGCAAGAGACATACGGTTTATTAAAATTCCGTACTTGCAGCAAAGGAAAGAGCAGTGGAACGCCTGTGTGCGTGTTGAAGGTTACGGTTGCTTGCTGCTGCCGTACACCAGTGGTCAGCAAATTTCCTGAAAACTCACTGCGCAGTTAATAAATTTAATATTTTTTCCTTAAATTTTTCACATACAAAAAGTTTTTGAATAAATAATTCAAAGCAAAATAATAAATTATTTGTTATGTTTCGTACTTTTACCGTGGAACCATCAGCAACACAACACAACGCAACCAACCACATTTGCTTTACTCCCCTCACTCTCCCGCCACGTGCAACAGTTGTCGAATGTGGTTGCTAATAACAACGAACAACAGAAACATGGCAATTAAATCAAGGGAACAACCTTTCAAATGTATAGTCCTCCATATCGTATCGTTGATGGTACCGTCTTAAAAGTGGAGGAAATTTTCCGTTTATTTTTTGTGATTTTACTAAAACGAAGATGTTATTTTTTTACCCAAAACAACCACCAAATAAAGCACTTTTGTGGAACAGAAACTTATTACAACATTACCCCAGTTGTGTTAAATTATTCGGAGGCTAATGTCACATCATAATTGCACGGCCAAAATAACAACAAAACTTTTGTAAACAACAGCACAGCTCACTACTACACATAACGCAAGGGGTGGAGTGAATGGGGTGAAGTGTTTCCCTTCTCACCCATTTGGAACGAACTGTGTCAGTCCTAGTACCAACATCAACCTGAGACGAACTGTCATTTCTTAATGTGGCAAAACAGAAATTTGACACTTTCACACAAACACATAGACGCGCGTACACAATAATAGCATTCCTTTTGCTAAATATTTTTGAATGGCCACATTTTTGTGTGAAAGGAAATCATCTTTTTAGTGTGATGTTATCTACACAGCCACAAAAAACATGAAATAGGAAGAGAGTACTACAGAACCCGCCTTCCGATGAATGTTTCAGCAAGAAGAACAAACAAAAAAGGGTTACTATTTCACTTCCCGTTCAACATATGAACGACACACGGGGCTGGACGCGCAGAGGGACTACATTTGTTTTCCTGTGCTTCAATTGCCATGCATACCACATTCGTTGTCCAGGTTGTCGCGTGATGGACAGATCTAAAAGAAACCGAGGCCTTGCAGGGGGGAAGTCACCGTTGGTTCAGTTTTGTGGGGACGTACAGAGGGGTAGGCATACGTAGGGCAAAAAAGGCCGTTTTTTGTCTTCTTTTACCCAACACGAAACACACCTTCGTACAATCGAAACACAATGTTGTACCAACGTGTAAGCAAGCAGCAGTTTAAGATAAACGCGGCACAAAGCAACTTTTAAAAGCCTCACACTCACTCACACACACACTTACGCACGCATCAAGCGTCCACCCTCTCACACCCCAACAAATCATAAACACACACATGCAGTGCAGGAACTGAAGGGAAGCATTATCTTGGAAAGGCAAACACTAGCTTGTGCTTTTCACGCTGTGTTCGAAAGAGTGAGTTCCATTTGCTGACGAAACCATTCCCATTTCCATCAGGAAAGGGTAGTTGTGAAGGCACTGATGCAAAAAATAAAATAAATCCTCCATCGATGTACAAATTCACTCGCGAACGGTTAGTGTTATTGTGCAGCAAATTGACCTCATTTTGATCGATCGATTGATTTGCGCTCTTTTTGTTTCATTTCCGCAGTGGCGAACGTTTTCTCCTATCCGGGCATATTTATGCAAGCGATACGCACACAGACCACCCTTTCTCCCCCCCATTCCCTAACGACAGCGCGTTCGCGGCCGTAAATCGAACGAATCTCTTCATATTTCATCGAAAGCATAAACTATGTTGACCACGCATCGCATTAAAATATTCGATTGTGTTTGTGTGTTGCGTACGTGTGCTTCGGATTCCCAAGCAGCGGGCAAACGCGGTACACACACA
This sequence comes from Anopheles culicifacies, assembly GCA_000473375.1. Lineage (NCBI taxonomy): Eukaryota > Metazoa > Arthropoda > Insecta > Diptera > Culicidae > Anopheles > Anopheles culicifacies. The sequence goes on along the minus strand of AXCM01007582.1, from coordinate 3,179 downwards.
CAAAATTGGTAGTGAATGTACGTAAAAAAAAGGAAAACCACTACACACACACTTTTCACACAACGCTACCCCCTTCTTTCCTTGCTCCATTCAGCAGCATGATTTCACTTCTCAAACGCACACGCAACGCACACACACTTAACGTTCAACCCCAAATAGCAGGCGAGCATTTTTTTCTACTCCTCTCTCTCTCTCCCTTTCTTTTTCTCGTTCTCACGCTCTATTCTCACTGTTTCTTATGTTTTCTCACGCATTTCTTCCGTTGTTTCTTTACTCACAAACACAAACACACTTATGGTAAGGAATAACCCACACACCCATACACGGTGTTTCTTGCTTGGCTATCGCGTATCGCCAATTCCTGTATTATTGATTATAAGTTCCGCTACGAGTTTTGTACGATAATGTTTTTTTCCTTCCGGAAAGGGGTGATGCAAGAAGAGCTGGCTGGCTTCACGCGGGTTACGCTTCCCGGCCGTTGGTGTGTGCGTTTTGCATGCTGCTACACCAACACGCATTACACGCGCCCATACAGCAGAGCGCCAGAATGAATGTACGGTGGCGGAATCGAAAGAGAAACTTGCATTGTATGTTTTCTGTGTATGTATATAGATATATATGCTTGGTAGTTGCTCGGAGGTTATTTTTTTTTTGTTGAGTAGGTGCTTCACAGGCGAAAAATGTGGGTGAAAAACGCCATTTTTGTACAACGCTTGTACAAGAAAACGCCCTATCCGAACGTTTGCGCCAGTGGGGTTCTGTTCTTCATCGCCTTCCCTCGTTATTTCACTGTGCCTGTGCAGGTAGGTGTATGAATTCATTCGTCAAAAGTTGCACTATTTTAAGCTCCCATTCGTTTTCCCTTGGTATGCATTCGGGAGCTGTTTTTTTTGTTGTTATACGTTTTCTTTTCTTCCAGTGAAACACATTCATGTTTCCCAAGTACCCTCTTTCGCCATAAAGGCATACCCCGTTTGGCCTTGCTTTTTAAACAGGGCAGTTATAGGAGTAACAAGCTCCGTGTGTGGCAATGCAGGTTGGTCCCCGTCGTATAAGCTTGCCGTTGTGCGTGTGTTCGTATGCGTACCCCCGACCTGCACGCTATACATCATCATCGGTCCATTCCGGGTGTGTGCACCCGGTTCGATTTCCGAGCACACAGCGAAACGCTTCTCTCGGTGCGCGAATTCGTGCCAGGAACGAACTGGAACGTTGAGCTATCCGTCGACTCGAGAAAATGGCGAATATCAAAAACCCATTCCCGCAGGTTCACCGAGCGAACTGCGGCCGGTGGGGAAAGAAATTGGGAGGGAGGCGACACGTTCGCAGCAATTCAAGCGACGTCAACGAACGGATGGACATATGCAGGCAAACGCAAAGAAACAAGGCCCCAATCATCACCACATCCCCATATCCCAACGGGCGCAGAGAAACACAGGCAACCAACCAGCCACACAGCTAGGCCAGCAAACAACATACCGCCACAACACATACTCTCACACATCCGCAATTTGTCAGACGCACCAGTAACACACACAAACACTACGAACACGATCGATCGCAACACGGATACGTACGGAGCAGAACACGAAAGCGAGAACGCTGTGTAAATGAGGAACAATACGCGCATCCACACATTCTCACTTGTGTAAGAAACTGGATTCATAACGGAATGTGAAACGTTTTCGAAGGGAAGCAATAGTAGAAAACCGAAAGGAAAAGACGAAGAAATCACAAGACACTAAATACCATATATGAAAACCACACACTAACCTCTTTTACTTAAACATTACACTAGGGGTGGGGGGAGGGGGGGATTTTTCCCTCCCTATACTTTGCACATGCACAAACACACACCGAACAGCAGGAGAGTAGCTTTACGCATTGCTTTAGTTTGCTTTTAAAACGTAACTATATCCACCCCTGATTTGCTTTTATATCTTCGCTTTTTTTATATTACACACATGCACAGAGGCGTCGTCACCGCAACATTACCGCGCCACCCCCCTACTACACGCAAACAGACACACACAGAGCTCAGTGGACGCGCCCGCGGTGTGCGCTGGTACGTTCTTTTGCGACCGAACAGCTCAAATGCAACAATATCAATGAGATGGTGAGATGAATGGGTCGAACGTGCAAACGGTTTTCCTTGCTCGTCTGTTTCTCTCTTCTCTTTTCTCTTTCTTTTTCTCTCTCTCACACTTGCTCCTTATATCTCTCTCTCTTTCTTTCTTTCGCTTTCTTCAACGTGAAGCCGTGAGCGAAGAAGAAAATGAGAATTTTATCACACACAACCGTACGCACACACGTACGCTTTCTCTCCTTTTCTCTCCTACTCCTTCATTCATACGTACGTTTGCGCAATGAAACGTACGCGCTCGTCAGCAGCAAGCGCGAAGGCAAAACGGCATACTTCAGCGAAGGAAAAGGCAGCACTCGCAGAGCAAAGAGCAGTAAAAACAGGGCGAAATAACGAACAAAGATGGCCGCAAAAGGAGTGCAGTGAAAACGCGTTTGCTTCGGTGCAGCACAATTACTTTCCATCCTCACACAATTGCCGAGAGTAGGTTCGCTTGGCTGTTTTTCTTCGAATTTAACATCCATACAACCCCCCACGATCAGTGTGCTATCGTCGGTTTGGTTTGGTCGGGGGAAAGCAAGTGGGTGGTGAACGGGGAAAAAACAATCTTGTTTTGATGCCGTCCAACGAAAGAGCGAGACAGATACTTTGCATGGGTTGTTAAATTATTGTTTTGCATCTTTCGCCAGTGACATACATTTTTGGCCACTTTACAAAACGACTGCACCGTGATATAATGGGTTTTGTTTAACACTGGAAAGGTTTGGGCGTTGAAGGTTTAGCTACATAAAGTGGTTTAACACAAGCGCATAAAACACGTTACTCATAGATTGAAAATAGAAACCGCTCTTAAAATGTCTTCCCTTTCTACACTCACTTGTCACCCTCTCTCTCTCTCTCTCTCTCTTTACGTCAAAGTCTCTGGCTCAAATTGATGCCGGTTCGAAACATTTCATTTCATAAAACGAACGCTACCGGTATACGGTTTTCGTGCAAAGTGAATTGTAAAATAAAGCAATAACATATCTCGTACATGGATTCATACTTACACCGCCCAGTTGTTTGATGGTTGTTTCGATCTTGGTTGCGACCTGAT
>AXCM01007581.1:0-13176 GCA_000473375.1 Anopheles culicifacies | reverse complement strand
AGGCAGATTGTAAACGTACGTAATCTGATGAAATAGTGACCGTAGTTCCGTAGTGAAAACGGATGTTTCGCAGGGTTGTGGTCGGTATTTCCGGCGGTGTGGATAGTGCCGTATCTGCGTATCTCCTCAAAAAACGAGGTAAGCAAAAACAAGCGACAAAAATCGTTTAAAGCTTTGCTCCAAACCCCGTTGCGTACAGGATTTGAAGTATGCGGTGCGTTTATGAAAAATTGGGACCTGATCGATGAGTCCGGTTACTGTTCCGGCGAACAAGATTTGGAGGATGCTCATCGATTGTGTCGAATGCTGGACATACACCTGGAGGAAATCAATTTCGTAAAGGAATACTGGCTAGAGGTGTTTGGGTGAGTATATTCTAAAAATCGCAAGAAGAAAAAGATTGTAAATCATTTGTTCTATTGCTTTTATTTCAGCAACTTCCTTAAAGATTATGAAGCAGGAATTACGCCTAATCCGGACATACTGTGCAATAGACACATAAAGTTTAATCGATTCTTTCACCATGCTCGTGAACGGCTTGGTGCCGACGCAATCGCTACCGGCCACTATGCACAGACCAACTTTGGACCATTTCTGGATCAGTACGATGAGAAAGAAAGTATGTATCCCGTTGCATCTGTGCTTGAAGTCAGTAACCTTACTTTCATTCATTATTGCAGAAGTTCGACTTTTCATGGCACCGGATCCAATCAAGGATCAAACGTTCTTCCTATCACAAATCACTGCCGAAGCGCTCCGACGCACAATGTTTCCGATCGGTTCGTTAACCAAACCGCAAGTCAAGCAACTGGCCAACGAAATTGGGTTGGAGTCGTTTGCACGCAAGAAGGAAAGCATGGGCATCTGTTTCGTGGGCAAACGTTCGTTCCAACAATTTATCGCTGAGTACATCGAAACAAAGCCCGGACCATTCGTAGACGTAGACAGTGGCAAGGAAGTGGGACGTCATGCCGGTTTACATCACTGGACGGTGGGACAGAAGTGTAAAATTGGTGGATGCCTTCAGCCGTACTACGTGTTCCGTAAGCATCGTGAAACTAATGTGATTGAGGTCGCTTCCGGACACGATCATCCTTTGCTGTACACGGACATGGTGTATGCAGAGCAACCTGTCTGGATCAATACTCCGCCAGGGCTGCACGAAGGCCAGGTTGTTCGGTGTGAATTTCGCTTCCAGCACACCAAACCTTTGGTCGGATGTAGTCTGATCGAAACGGCTGGAATGCAGTCTGATGGACGGACAAAGTTGTTTGTGAAGCTTGATAAACCCCTGCGTGCTATCACACCCGGTCAGTATGCAGTGTTTTATCGCAATGAGGAATGTTTCGGTAGTGCGCGAATCGTCCAACCAGGACCATCGGTAGCGTATAGCAAGGAATGGCTGTTGCGAAGGGAATCGAGTGGATAAATGCCATATTTTGTTGAATAATTTTAAAAGCAGCTTTATCTTTAATTTAGGCAAGAACTTTAACTTCTGATGACACAATAATGGTACTACAGGTAAATGGTATATTTCCGTAATGATAAGTGTCTTAAGCTAAAGTTCGTTCACTTTCCCCTGTCGGCAATAATTTATCAAAAGGTTTCGTTAAGGGGTTGTTTTAGCACATCTCACTTCACGTTTCTATCGTCATTCAGGGTAAGGAAGTCTATGTCGAAGTACGTTAAAATCGTGTCCTGTAAACGAACAACTTCATTGGTCGAATTGAAGACACAGAACCCGGAAAGCGGCCTAAACATTTAATATAAATTGATATCGCCCCTAATCATATACAAACACACACACACATAGATGCTAAATGCTAACAAAACATACTAAATCAACAAACCCGGCCGTGGACTCAATGCTGAAAGGGCGGAGGTGTGACAGTTTCTACGCTAAAATTTTCTAACCAACCTATCAGCTTAACATAACGGTGAGTGCATCGAGAAATTTCGTACAATCGGACTGTTTTATCTGCATGACGGCCGTCTCGAAGAAATCCTGCGAGATTATCGCTCCACTACGGTTGCCCGCCTCTTCGAACGCTTTCGCGAAAAAGTGTCGACTGTCTTCACAAACGGGCGGTACACCCGCCAGTAGCGAGATGCCACTCTGCAGATCGATCGGTGCGACGGCAATGAGTGGCAATTCCTGGGCCCGACGGTTACGCGAAACGGCCACGTGCGCTCGCAGCAAAAACCTTGCCAGCAACATCAACCCGTACGGACAGCTAAAGAATGATACTTCCTCCTGTAGCACCAGATACAGGAATGGACCGGCCGAGCGAATCTGATGCATTTCGAGACAGGTTTGAACCTGCTTAAAAATGGCGGTCAAAAGCGTTTTGCACATTTCGATGCCCTCGTCGAGAATGGGCTTTTTCGATCTCGATAGTGCGTCCATCGATTGCAGGAAGCAAGCTTCCGGTAACCGGTCCTTGCGTACCGACTCCAGTATGGCTAGCATCGAGTAAACGTAATCGGCGGCCGAGTAGCGGTTACGGTACCCGTACTGCAACACGAACGAAGCATACGTCACGTCCGGCATGTTGTACTTCGTGGCGAACTTTTCCAGCTTCTCGTAGAACTCTTTGCGCAGCACCAGATCCATCGCGTTGAAAGTTTGCTTTGCCTGTACCAGCGGCAATCCCATGTCAACGAGCAGTTCGTTCATCTGCTTGTCGCCCTTGTGTGTCCACAGCTTTAGCCGGCAGGCTGGATAGTACGAGTAGCGCAGCGAATCCAGCACACTCCAATGCCGGAACAGTGCCAGCTGAAGATCACTCTCGAACACGATCTTCACCGACGTCTGGATGGCTTGATCGCTCGCTTTGTTCGTTAGGCGTGATACGTGCGATTGTATCTTTTCAATCAGCAGTGTGTACGAGGAGCTTTCCACCTTGCCGAGCAACTTTTGCTCCGTCACGCCAACGATCGCCCACCAGAGCAGATCGAGCGAATCTTTCGACATGCGCCAGGCGAGCTCGAAAATGCTGAGCGCTGAACTAGGACCGTAGTAGGCGTACTGTGAGTATTCAAACATGAGCGTTATCCGTCGCTCCTGCCATTCTTTTCGTTCCCGACGACGTAGTAACCGTTGCTCGATGCGTTGGATACGATTGTTGCCTCTACCGTTGGACGTTCCTGCATCATCGCTATCGCTGCCGGCATTGTCCTCGTCGTATCCGGCATCGTCCTCATCGTTACTTTCATTGTCCGAATCTTGAAAGATATCATCGAAGGCGGGTATGTTTTCACTGCTATTCATCTCACCCAGAATACGAACCTACACGGAAGGAAAGCGGTGTGTTAACGTTCAATGCGTTTGTGCTGTGAAACCGTTCCATACCAACCTGTCCATCACTATAAACATTGCACACATCATAAGGACGATGCGAATCGCAGATGAAAAACACGACGTTCTGTTCCGGCTGCAGCACATCTACGATATCGATGCAGCCACCACAATTCACCAACAACACATACCGCACGTCATCCTTGTGCTCGTTGTAGGCTCTCTTCATACCGGTAAGCCCCATAATCGGGACGATCGAATAGATCACATTGTCGCAGCGGAACAATGCCTGCAAAATCTTGCTGGCACAGATCGCATCGAGATCATAGTTCACCAGCACCAGAATCCGTTTGCCGATAAGCTGCTGGTAGAAATCTTTCCTTAGATCGGCGATAAACATAGCTACCAGTGGACCGATCGAGTGTGGTCAGCAAACATGCAACGCACAGAGGCCGGAAATGGAAAACACACAAATGCACATTCGATACAAAAGTCGTTGAGGATGGCGGTAGTTGCCCACCAGGTTCGGTTCTACGTTGGATTTTACAAGGCACACACACATAAGGTACACGAAACCAATTATCTCCTTAGGAAGGAGCACATATTAGCCAGTTAAGCTATGTGTACAACCGTATGGATGGATGGAGAGGTGTAGCGGCCGCTTGCTGTTGCGATGCTCCCATTCCATAACATAAATTTACGCGCCGAAAGCATAACTTCCATACCCACCCGGGCGGAAATGTCAAAAGCAACAAGTCGTTCTTTTGTATCATGAATCAATTAAACCATTTGTTCGCAATTTTAAAGGAAAATGTGCGTTCAATACAAAGCATGATATATTGGAAACAAATATTTTAAGCCATTAACTATTCAATTAGCGGAAGGTGCTCGTTATAATCTTGTTAGCAGGCTGGTTGCCCTTAACAATACATAATGCTACTTGGGAATTGTTGTGAACAATCTGTCAAACAGGATTAAACACTCCACACAGTTTTGTAAATATTTGCATGAATTTGCTAACAAAACCTCTTCTTTCGCATACTTCTTAGTAAAAGATTTTTATTTCTTTTTTTATGTATAAAATAAGTAGCAAAATCATTCATAAAATGTCACATCCATGACCCAAATCGGTCTCCATGTTGGCCGATGTTTACCGAAGTTTGACAGACCCAGTTGTCAGAGGAAAAAGATCAAAAACATTTCTGTCTACGCGTTTCCCACCGTTTTCCTCCAACACTCGCTCTGAACGCACTTTGTGTGGTCATTGCATATTGCCATCGCGGCTACTTCCCTCGGCGTCTAGTGCAGTATATCTGTGCAACTTCTGTCGCGGTCGTCTCGCGGGTTTTCAAAGTGGCAATCGGAGGGCGATAAACGGGTCGCGTATCAGTTATTTTTATCTCCAGTGGTAAAGTGTACGTATTTTCGAACGACAGATTGGAGCGGCAGATTCGCAGCGTCCTCCACACGGTTCTTGTCTGTTTTTTGGTTGTGCCCCAGTCGTATGATTGAAGGAAGAGGATACGGCATTACAGTGCAGTTAGCGTGGCGTTTGTGAAAATATTTCAGTGAAAGTGTACGGTAACGAGGTCGAGGTGTGCACCTCCGTCTACAAAACAACGCAAACACAGGCTCGTGACACCGTGGAAGAAAATTGATTTTCTTCCAACCATCGCCTGCGTCGTATTGATTAGCTGGCAGTTCGTCCCCTCATATTGAACGCCAACAGTATCGGCACTGTCAGCTGAAAATGTCCGGGAAAAGCGTGATGAACAAATTCGTTATAAGGAATATCGCCCAACGGCTCGTACACTGTATGTACGTGTGTGTTTTCTATCTGATACTGGTATGCATACTGGATACGGCCGGCATAGGGGCAGACAAGATGCCGCAAGAGGACATCTCCGTCGTGACGGAGGTGGATGAGGTAAGTGGACCGTACGGACGCAACACGAATGACGTATTAAACGCAGCTGTATTTTTCTGTTCTGTTCTCCTTCGTTTTAGCTATCCCCGGATGGAAGTAGTAGTGCACCAACCGAGGGCAAGGGATTGCTTTCGTCCGATATTGGGTTTGTGCACGCGTTTGCTGCCTCGTTCATGGTGATTATCGTGTCCGAGCTTGGCGACAAAACGTTCTTCATTGCAGCCATCATGGCTATGCGGCATCCACGGTTAACCGTGTTTGCCGGTGCGATCACCGCCCTAGCCCTTATGACCGTGCTATCGGTACTGTTTGGCATTGCGGCCACGCTCATACCGCGCATCTACACATTCTACATCTCGACCGCACTGTTCGCCCTGTTCGGGTTTAAGATGCTGTACGATGGTTACCACATGTCGGCTACGGGAGCGGCCGAAGAACTCGAAGAGGTGCAGTCCGATCTACGAAAACGCGAAGATGAGGTATGTCCTTCGCACTCCATGCCGCTTGTTTGTCGTCCAACGGGTTTCATTGTCGGGTTTGTGTTTGGATGTTTCGTCCTAAATTCCGGTGGCAAAATTGTACAACTCATCCCACTACTTCACTTGTGTCCCGAAGTAACGATCTCACGTGTCACGTAGGGATACAACAGAAAGTGATCTTAGTCTCCCGCTCATCGTTACCTTATCACATGTCCTTCGCTCTTGTTATCTTCTATTCATCCTGATAAATGCGTTCTACTATTAGTGCCTGGTTGATATAGTTTCGATTTTAGCCTTTGTGCATCATTTAAAGACGTTAGGCTTTTTCCTTTTTTAGTAGAAGGACAGAGAATGCCATTAACCCCCCGTGAGCATGTGGCATTGGCATCAGCATTCTTATCAGTGTCTGCCCAGCTTGTTTGATGATTTAAGTACACTTTTTCTTTTTAATTCCTCTTCAGTTGCTTTCGTGCTTTGATCCGATCTTTTCGGCCCTGACCTACCGTTCTCTTGCGAAATGTACATCGTAAGTGGTTTGGTTTTAAAAATATGTTGCGGTTCATCGAATTAATTAACCTCCTGTCACAAGTAAGGTGATTATTTCGGAACATGGAACATGTTCCAGATCATGGAGGAGCAGGCTCAAATATCACGTCAGCTGTACACATTAATCTTCCCTGTTGTAAATCTTCTCCTTGTGGACGTATGTCGCTGTACGGGATTTGTGTCAGTCTAATGTAAACGGTCCTGATAAAAGCTCACCAACAACAAGAAAGACATTCTGTGTACCGTAAAAGGCGCGTGTTGAGGTGTTATGGTTTTATGCTATGATGGGCTCAATTTAATTTTAGAGAATAATTAGCGAGTAATTCCCTTTTAATTAGTAATGTAATGATTTTATTATTGTGCATTTGACACACGCGCGGCGCACACTTGCGCAACAGTAAACGAATGTGTAATGACATCTTTGCTATGGAAATATGCTGCGCAAGTAATCAGACACAACATTCCATTGGATCGTGTTGCTATGGCAACGATTATCGATCACCTTCATTCAATGCATTGTATGTTATTACGGCACTTGGACGTGCGATAAAACACGAAGCACACCACGTTTGTATCTTTGATTTGTTTTTACTACCGGCCTTTGTTGGTGAGTGACTTTATCGCTCACGTACTCCTGTGCACGGTTGCGTTCGAAGATACATTCAATTGATAACAAATTGGACCAACCACAAAAAAAAAATCTGACTTATTCATTTGTCCATGTGAATCAGTTTAAAGCACGTGTCTCTAATGCGAATTTTGGTACAACCTTTTTTGTTTCTTTTGTTGTTATCTATTGTCCTTTATCGATGGTCACAATAGTATAGCTGAACAGATTAATTCCAACAACGTTAAGCTTCACAATGTTTTTTTTTTTTTTCATAAATGTATTATGCTTTACCGCCTATGCTCTCAATGTATATGCTTGATTTTCAAAATGTTCTATTATTTTGTTTGTAATAAGTACAGGAATACTGTCCGTTTGCAATTTGAAGAGTAATAGCTGCGGAGGGTGGCGTTTCGCTGTGTTAATTATTCTCTACGGTTTGTGCAAAGCCTTTGCGAACCGACACCGTTTGAAAGCCGGTGCGCCCTTGAGAACGTTAAATACCATCCACAATGGAATTGTTTCCTGTGTTGCTAAAGTGTTGCTACAAGCTATCACATATATACTGGTGGAGCTTCCGTGGAGCACGCTGGAGCGCTCATTACATATTACTCTCACTATCTGTTTACATGACTCACCGGCGCTATCAGATGGCAAACATTAGCGAGGTGTGATTTGGTTCGTTTAGAAAGCGATACTGTCAAGCATGCATCCATAGTACATATACAAAACTCTTGGCGGGACTCTAGGAGAGATCAGTCATTTTGAAAAGGCTCCAAAAAATACTTCATTAAAAGGAAAAAAGAAACAAATCCTGAATTTGAAAAAAAAACGTTTTCGGGGTGTAGTCGAGATTTTTGCTTTTGCCGGCTGTGTTGCTAAGCAATCGTTTACCATCTCTTCCGTTTATCTGAGTTGCTTGGTCGATGAAAACAAATGACAAAAGGTGCAATCAGCACCCAAATGCAGGGGTTTTCAGTTCAAAAATATGTGCTTGTTCTTCCACATTGATGGCTTGCTTTTGCACTATTACTAATTTCTATCTGAGTTTACTGTTTATTGTTTCAATTTGCACTTTTCTTCCTTTGCGCTTGTGCGTGTTATTACACATATTCATTTCTTTCATCTTTTTCTAATTTTCGGTCGCTTTTCTTTATGTTTTGCTAACTGTTCATAAACCGAGTGGTTTTATTTCAATTTTGTGTTTACAAACAAAAAAACACAAAGCTTTTAGTTCGCTTTTTTCCAAAATTTCCCATTCCTATGAACGTCTCTATGTTTGCTCTATAAAACATGAACTCTTTCTTACTTTCGTGAATTCCCCTATATGCGCGTGTTCCTGTATTTGCTCCCAAAAACGTCGTCCGTGCACAGCTCGCCCGTTCCATGAGCGGAAGTCGCAAGGAAACGGTCGAACTCGTCCCACTCGACGCTACCGAGGAACAGCGGACGAAACATTCCGGTATCTTGCCCCGTCGGCACGGTTCCACCCATGGTTCCATCCATTCGCTGGCCGAACAGCAGCAGAGCCACACGACGTCTTCCGGTGCGGCGCTTCGCTTATCTGCGTCCGCCGCCCAACTTACCACTTCCGGCAGTACGGGTGCCCGCCTTCCGGAAGGTCTCCACCAGCAACCCGTATCTCGCAGTAAATCTGGAATCTCATCCGATGCTAACCCCAACGTGGACAGCGCTACCAACCATGGGGTTGTAGACGTAGAAGGAGAAGAAGGTGGCGGAGGAGGTGGTGAAAGTTCCACGCCCAACGGTGGTGGAACGATGAAGGAATCTTCCCGCAGCAAGCTGCTACTGCTGGACGGTGGCGGTGAACGTGGCGAGCAGCGACAACGGTTGCGAACGGCGACTGGCAGCATACACACGAACGGATCGGTTCACCTGATGACCACCGGAGGTGTTGTGCAAGATCCGCATCCAACCAACATCACTTCGGTGGTGGCTGGTACGACGGCCAACGGTCCAGCAAATCAGCACAAAATGGTTAGCATAAAGTGTGGCAGAGTGTGGCGTACGCCTCGCCGCCCGCCTCTACAAAATGCTTGAAGGTCGCTTGAGGCGTTTACTTTATTTTATGTTCCTTACTTTATCCGTTTTTCACCGGCAACACAATCTTTGGCCTTTGGGAAAACGCGCAATTGCGATACAAAATTTAAAAAACAAAAAACAAATCCAAAACAGCACAATTTGAGTCCCGCTTTAAGGCAAAACACGATACAAAACACCGATCGGAGGACAGCAGAACACAACACGACCAACCAACACGACAAAATTATGGAACTATTCACGCACACGCCCCAGCAATCTTTCTTTTTGTTTCGTTTGCAATCCGCTTTGCGTCATTGTTTTGTTTTAACATTTTGTTATTTCTTTACTTCGTTTCTTTGTTTCTAACTTTTATTCTTTTTTTTATTTATTGTTTTTATCATCTTTAGGTTTAGCACACGTTCATCTTCACGTTTTGTATTTATATTAGTGTTTGCTGCTTTGTTTTTTGCCGAAGAATTGCGTCATTTTCCACAGTTTTCATGGGGGAAATTATCTGATTACAAATCCAAATCTGGAAACCCTGCTTTCTCTCGTTTGACGTTTGCTTCAGTTTGTGATTTCACATTGCATGAGGCTGATTTGTCTCCTTCTTTCGTTTGTTTGTCGTCATTGTGTCGTTTGTTTCGGTTGTTTGCTTAGATGTTATTGTTAGTACCCTTTAGTTTGCTTGATGATTTTCGATTCTACAGCTTTTTCCGCACTGTTGTTTGACTGTGTTTTTATCCTTTATTGTGTGGTTGTTTGATGTTCTTGTTAGTGTGATTCTTTGTATTGTTGCGTTTCTTTGCGTTTTCTCGTCATTCTCGTTGCATTAATTGGTCGTTTTATAAAGCTTTGACAAAGAATTGTTTAAATTTTCTTTAAAAAGGATTGTAAAAAATAGTAGAATAATGTATTAAGCGTATTGTTCAAAATTATAACTTCCTTCTTTATTTTATTCCTTCAAATAATCTTGAAGTACATATACTTCACGTTATGCTTGCTAAGGTTTTCGGTCGAATTTAAGCAATGTTTCATTCTTTTCATCAGTTTAACTCTGTATAGATTATGTATCAACAGATAAAGCATCCCTGAAATGTTCATTAAGCAAAAATTCAGAAGCGCTTCTCGATCATGATGCAAACATCTGGCCCTCATCATTCGAGAACCCCTTGTCTCTTCATCTCCATCGTCGTCATCTCTCTCTCTGTGCATGTCTCTTCTCTTCTCTTTATCATTGCCTTTTATGAGCCATTTGTTCGATCATCACTCATTCGTGTTTTAATCCTTCTGAATCCCGCATGAACCGAGAGCACACAACATCACAAGTTAAACGTTTGTGAATTCATTATTTGCAAGTACTATTCATACACTGTTTTCACAAATGATGCACTTACACACGAAACACGGGTATCAATTGACAGAAAAAAACAACAAAATCGTGCTCTACTGTTGGCATTTTAGTGTTTAGTTCGTTCCCTAATTCGTCCATCCAACCGCCACAACGTTTACTAATGTAACTCTTGTTTCGTTTTTCCATTTTGTCTTCTCCATGCACCGAAACACGCACACGAACAGCACGAACGTGAAGCCAATGCCGGTGGCAGCCTAATGGGACAGGATGCGGAATCGGGCGGTAGCACCAGCCGGCGAGGGACGGGTCGGGGACGGAACAACAGTGCGCTCAAGTTGCTGCTCCGCATCTTCATGCAAGCGTTCACGATGACGTTCGTGGCGGAGTGGGGCGACCGGTCCCAGCTGACGACCGTGATACTGAGTGCGCGCGAAAACGTATACGGTGTGATTACGGGTGGTATTATTGGACACTCGATCTGCACCGGCCTGGCTGTGATCGGTGGGCGCATGATCGCCCAACGAATTTCCGTCCGAACTGGTAAGCGCATTTGATTTCGTTGAGTACTTCTCCTTTCTTGGTCTGTTCTAGCGAGCCTGTTTTCGGGAAACTCTCCCAGTCTGAAGTCTTCGGGATTTGAAGAGTTTGTGGAGCCCATAGCTACCTTGAGACCATCACCGTCAACTATTACTCTGCTTCCCAGACAAGCTCTATCACGACCAGAGCCAACATCATTTGACCCATAGTTGTAGTTCTCTTTCACCTGACGGAGGTGTCCCCTACGCTTTGTGTCGAGCATAAGCTTGGGATCTTCATAGGCAACATCACCAACCCTGCAGTCCCATACTCATATATTGATCTTCTCTTTCGTTTTAGTGACTCTCATCGGTGGTGTTGTGTTCCTGCTGTTTGCCCTAAGTGCATTGCTCTTCGGTCCAGGCGAAGAAGAACCCGTCAAGGTGCCTATTCCATAAGATGCTAAACGCTTCATCTTTCTGTATGTCTACACCCTCCCCCCTCCGTACGATCATCAAACTGCATGGACCGGTTCCACGGTTTGCTTGGTTTCAAACCCGCACACCCCGCCGACATCGTCCTGCTCCTTCTTTGTTCCCACCTTCACGAGTTGCACAAGGAAATGGATCTGCGGATGTGATTCTCTCCTCAATCTTGGCTACTCCAATCTGCAACCAACCAACCCGTTGTTCCTTTAGCTTCCTCTCCTAATTATGGGTGATCACATATGTAAGATTGTAAAATACACCGAGAAGCAGAAACATAGAAATCCTAATTGGGTCATCCTTGCCTCAGCTACCACAACAGAGCATAAACAATCAATATGATTTTAGTATTTAGGACAAAAACAAACAGTGTTAAATGAAATTAATAGTGAGAATATACGCTAGGAGAGCAAGAACCGAATCAGATAGGAAAAGTATTGCGTTTTTTTATGTTTTAAGCATATTCCTTCAAAAGCGTGTCCTTATTTCAAAATTCCACAAAAAAAAAGAAAATGGGGTAGAGAATCCAATGTAATACAGAAGAGCATAAGACAGTGTGTATGAGAATGTAAGAGAAAAGCGAGAAGCTGACTGTAAAAATAAATTATAAACAATTATTACCTGTTATTGGGGATGGCGTTTCTGCTTCTTCAACGACGATCCTGTGATATTTATCATTCGAACGTAGTCATAAAGAGGTAGATGTACAACACAATCAGGTAAGAAATTCGCGGCTGATGCTTCGTCCGCTTGCTGCATTTTATTTGTCTTATAAATACAAAAAAGTTTCTCTCGTTTTATCATCTCGGTTAATATTAAACACATCTCGTTGTTTTTTTACCGTCTCTCCCAAAATACTTCATCATGCAAACATCTTTTTCCCTGCTCAACTATCTGCTCTTAATGCTTATTATACTGTGCCAAAACATCTTGGTGTCTTTTTTGTATTTTTTGCTCTTTATCTTTCCAAATTCTAGGCCATTCTTTTGTCAATTTCAATTGTAAATCCGTAGGAATGCTCTACACGGCACACGGTTTAGAATACGGTACCATGGAAAAACAAAAAGAACGAAATGTAATAGTACAAGCTAATCAAATAATATCTGTCTTTTTAACTGTTGCGCGTAAGAAACGATACACACTAATGTCTTTAATTATATCTTACTAGCACTTAACGAAAGCAACAGAATCTCTTCCGCACGTACCACCGTTAACCACCAATCGATCAGTATTATGTGGTGGCCTCCAAGAGCCAAGAATGGGTGTCTTTTATGTTCTACAGCTAACGACGAAACTAAACGGGAAAATGCAAAATGGAATACTCTTAAGATATAAATATCGCGCGAAACAGCGGTACCAGTATAAGAAAGCGACAAAAAAATGAATACGATCGTTTGAAAAGGGGGCACACACACCTTTCTGTCTGATATAAATCCGGAATGTTGAACCGACAGTTACTCTCTCACAATATACTTAA
Source organism: Anopheles culicifacies (assembly GCA_000473375.1). Taxonomy (NCBI): domain Eukaryota; kingdom Metazoa; phylum Arthropoda; class Insecta; order Diptera; family Culicidae; genus Anopheles; species Anopheles culicifacies. The sequence goes on along the minus strand of AXCM01007581.1, from coordinate 444 downwards.
GTTGGTCTTTTGTTTTTTGTTGCATTATATCACTATTGTACATATCCATATATCGCGTCATTTCATTTTGTGAATGTTTTCTTGTTTGCTTTTACAACGTTTTATAAGCGTTTTGCTGCGAGTTGGAGTGTTTTATTTTTCTCTTTTCGTACGAATACTTCTTATTCCCTCTCCCCTCCCCCATTGGAATTTGAACGCAAACGGGAAACTGGTGGAAAGTACCGGGGCAAGTATAATATGCTGCATTAACTTATGGAATTCTAGCGTACTTAAGCAAAACTATAAAATGGGTACTGTACTTACAAGCTAATTGCACAAGACAAATAAAAAGAAAGAAGAAATAGAAAGGGAAGCTTGTGTGGTTTAATAATTTAAGAAAAATCATTTAAATGATCGAGACGTGCGTGGTGTGTTTCGGGGGGCTTAAGTTTTAATCCGACCCTT
>AXCM01007580.1:0-13227 GCA_000473375.1 Anopheles culicifacies | reverse complement strand
TAACAATAATCCGAATGAAACCCAACCCGCAGTCGTTCCTTTTACATCCTCCTTCCAACTGACCCGTAGCTAGCTTAACTGGCAATCCCCCGTGTTCACGTTACCCCCGATAATACTTTCGCCCACCCACAGTCCGGCGGTGAAGAACAATACCCACGAGTTGAGTATATTTGCAGCTATCCCCGTACTGGTACATTTCGAATGTTGGTAAAAGGTTTTAGATGGTACGATTATTTACTGTTTGTGTATTTCATTCTATCAACTGATGGAAGATTTGCATATATTCATTACATTTCTATTGACAGCCTGTTTCTAAGCCTGTTGTTGTGGTTGTTTGATATACTTTCTCCATCATTCTCCACGTCTAACCGCGCGCGCAATCTACCCATACGTTAACAGGTTGATATCGTTTCCATCCAGACTGCCTGAGATTATATTAGGGTGCAGTTTAATTTAAATAATTTCTGTTAATTTATCTCTACCGCAAGAAGAATAGTTCACACGATAACGTGTTTCATCAACGGCTAAAAAACATCAACGTTTTCTTTTGGCTATACGATTGTGTTTGTGTTTTGTATGTGTTGACGGTTGTGTACATTTAAAATTGTGATAAGCAAACGCAATCTTTTGTTTTTTTTTAATTGTCACTTATTTGCTCTGGTACTACACATCACTACGGTCTGTTTCACTGTGTGTTTCCACTCACCTATACAATACACCCAGCTCGTAACTATTACATTCTTTGGATTGGACAAGGGTCCCTCCTACTGCCTCTTCATCGTTCTGTCCAAGCATTTTTCTGTTCAAACTTCCATGATTGCCGTTCTCAGCACTATTCGCTATTATATCGGGCCGCGCGCACGTGTAACCTTTGCATATTTGCACCAAAATTATTAGTAGTGTGTGTGTAAGTCAATGTTTCTTCTAATGCGAGTACCATTATCAACGCTAATTGAAATTATGTTATGCGATTCGAATATTTCTGTTTTTTTATGCTTATGTTGTTTCGAACAAACACTTCGGAATTGATTAATTTACTTGCTTTACTCAGCTTCCCTGCATTACAATTACAAAACATTCAACTGTTGCAATATTACTGAAACGTCACTAAAGCTGTCTGCCGGGTATGATGATATACTTTTTTCCATTATTTTAATCATTTTACCTTCTTTAGGTAATATTTACGCTCGAAAACGAACCCTCCCTTCTTCTATGAGGAATGAAGAAAATTACTTTTATTTCAACATAAACATACATTTACAAAACGATTTTTCTTTTTTTCGCGGGCATACGCTCAGGCCTTCGGTCGCCGGCCTCTCAGCGCTGATGGAACAAAGAAAGCTTAAACATTTCGATCGAGGTGGATCAACCTTGCTCGTTAGAATCTATGCTCGTAACATAGCGGAGGGGGTGTGGAGGAGGGGGGAGGGGGTGTGTCTGGGTTTGGATGTAAAGAAAAACTGTGATAGCCTAGAATTCGATTACCCAAACAACGGTTGTGTTACAAACGCTCTCTCTCTCTCGCTCGCTAATTCCGATCTCTTAATCAAACATTATTCTCATCCGATCAGATCTAAACCCTTGCTTCAACGTGCAAAGGCTACACATGAAAACGTGGATAGTAATATACCTGAATATACATATTTTACAACATAAAACAATCATTCAGGCACAACGTTTAACCGCGCAGACGAACCCGAATGCAGGATAAAACACGCAAAGCGAGGATGATCAGGCTTAACCATTGTGCTGGTAGCCTTTCCACATAAAAAAAAAACAAACGGCCTGGCGCACAGCATATTTATGCTCGTATCCTGCATAGCCTTACCATTTGTAATGTTTGTTTGTGCCTCTAAAGTGAGTGTGAGTGGCTATTTCCTTTCCTGCGTCTAAAACTCTTTCTTCTCAAATAAAACAAAGATCCTTCGATACTAATGGGGACCAGCGAAAAAAAAAAACAAGATATAATAATCACAATGCCATGGAGGTATTAGCAACAAGCCAGTCTTACACTTTCGGCCATCAAGAAGCTTGATGTCTCAACACTGAGCACCAGTATTCGCCACTCGGCGCCATCTTATTCACTACGCGGTTTCGCCAACGAAGGAAGAGTAGACACTCCGCTGCCAGTGGTTGAGGATTTAATGCGGTTTTTAAATAAATAAGTATAATAAATACAACGTCAGTAACGTATGCCGTGGCGCATTCTGCTCACGTCTAGCTCTCCTACTTCCCTCTGGTTCGAACTTGTGGAGATTTTGGAGATTTTGGGGTAACAAAGTTGTCTTCTCCGTTTAGTAACCGTTATTTTTTGTTTGTGCGCATTGATCCGTCCCTCTTTGATGTCATTCGCCAATAGTAGTCCACCGTGGTCGGTAACTTACTTGTATACCGGCGAGATGTCGAGTGTCAGATGGCGTAGCACCTGGTTGCGGGCCGTTGTTCGCGTTTGTCGCGAGGATCGAATGATTTCCAGCACCAGACTGCGACAGTCATTGCAGACGGCCATCAGCTCACCGGTGAGCCGTTCCTTCTGTGGATCTAGTACACCGCCCTGACCTCCACCGGATGCGGTGAGCGTAAATGCCTTGGCGAAACGATTCCTGCAAGAAACAAGCACATCCAGATTAGTTACTCTGCTGTACTTCTGCGATTGGGAGTTTCAAACAGGACTTACTTCCTATCCAGCGTACTGCAGTTGGAGTGTGGCCTTGCTGGGCTCTGAGGCGGAAGACTGTTGGGGCCCTCCATGCTTCGGGACATGAGCGAACACTTCTGCTGTGCAGCGGTAGTTGCCGATGTAGTGGAGGAGATACCATTTGCAGCTGCAGTGACGTCTTTGGCGGTGGCGCTCGCACCAGTGACGTGATGCGACAGCGAAAGGGACAGGGTTTCGGTACCGTGCAGACTGGTGCCCGGTGTACTGGAGGCTGAACGCTGATTCTTTGGTGAAGACGGAGCACTTCCGACCGTATTTCGAGTCTGTGAGTGAGCGGGAAGGAGAAGATTACAACACATTCGGACGTTTGAATGGATATTGAAGATAGCGAGCTTTACCTTTCGATCTAACTCGGGCCGTAACAGACGCTCCATCAGGGATCTTGGAAAAGATTCGTCCACCATGCTGGTTGGCCCCGATCCGGTACCGTGCGCATGATGACTCGGCGAGGGTGTGTTGGATGTGCACGGGCTGTTCATGAGCGAAGGTGACAGCAGTACCACGGGAACATTGCGGAAATGTTCGGTAGGTATTCGCATCTGAGGAAAGGAACACAACAATACATCAGAACTCCTTAGAAGGAAGAGTCACACTCCCAAAAAAAAACACCTACCTTCGTATTGCATTTGTTACAAACGGTTCGCTGGCAGAGCTTGCACAGGATGCCCCGGGCGAACAGGGTGAACCGCGTGCGTAAACACAGGAAGCAAACCTTCCTCTTTTCCACGTCCTCCTTGATGTGCACATCCACCGGGAGTCCTTCGAGCTCGGCCTTGGTCATCACCGAGCGGATATGTACGATTTCCTCCAGCGTCAGTGACAAGCGATCGTTCAGATTGAACGCATCCTTCCACTGGTGCTCGTCGAGCGAATTTTTGGTCCAGGTGTCCAACGATGACAGGTTGCTTGTGCTGACGTACTCGATGGTGCTGCTACCGTTGCCCGTTGCCGCACTACCGATCGGCGCTGGCCGCGTTCCGTTCACGACGTGTGGCATTACCACGGCGGAAGGTTTTTCCTTCGCCGGTGCACCGTTACCACCGTTGGTGGTGGACAGTGCCGCGGGTTGCGTGTCACTTTTCAACGTATCGCGATCGGATTGACGGGATGCGGGACGTGACGGTGGCATCGAGTGACTTGCCAGTGGGTCGAGTTTGTAGTTTTGATTGCATCCGATGATGGTGTGCCGGCGCATGGATGCTCGTCGTGATTCGCACTGTGTTGCAAGATCGTAGGCTTTGGGGAGTGCAAGAAATTGAATAGAGCGTTAAAAAAGGATTTCAAACCCGAAAGAGGAATTCAAGGAGGAATAAAGCAGAGAAATTATGAGTGCAATCATCAACAACAAAACAAACCGTGCAAGGTAATTCAATCAAACACAAATTTAAATCTAATAAACCACAGCGTAACATAAACGAGATAATCTGGAAAAAAGGAAAGAGAGTCGATATCTAGAATCGAAATTCAAGTATTTGGTGTTTCAGATGGGGATTCACAAATCTTCAGAAATTGATTAATCCACAGAGATCCGCAAATCCTCATAGGTTCATGATGTCCCAGAGTTCTGTGACACCTCCAAAATTCCTAAAAGCCAGCACATAATTGCTAGCAATAAGGTTTAAAAACAAAACAAAAACAGACACAACAAAGAAATGCTTCGTTGCGTAATAACGTGATTATGATGATTTGACGTAAAATAGAAAACCGAAACTAAACCAGTTCTTTTGTTCAATGAACTCCATATGGCCGAACACAATACGTGACATTTGGCGCGTCGTCCAGCGTCCCGGGCTCTTGCATGGTGAGCTAATAAAATGATGCTAAATGTTATCCAAACGCTACGTAAACAAATCCGGCTTTCTACGTGAAAAACTCTGCCCTAAACGGGGGCCCTCTGTAAAAAGTAACGACGCACAGCTTTTCCATAGAAGATGAATATCGTCCAAATACTGCATGCACTGAGTTAAGGCCGAGAGTTCGTGACTAAAATGCGAAACACACACTCAAATGCGAAATCACCAAAAACCGAGCATAGAGATGTTCAGGGAAAGCATACAATTAAAAAAAAACACACAAACAACACACAACATACGGGATGAGAGTTAATATTTACTTTCGAGAGCCTTATCACAGAACCGATGATATTCGTCGTGGGTGATGATGTTCTCTGTGAGGGATTGGTTTGACAGATCCACACGTTCGTTGGTGATCGATTCGTGTACGATCATCGATGATTGAGATTCGGCGAAAGTATTAGTAGCGCAATGGAAGATAGAAGAATGTTTATTATTGGATGATACACAGGAGACGATGCAATTTTGAATATCCCGAGGACACTCTATGTTGTCTCCATGTTAGTGGAATTATGAACTTCAAGAGATGAACCATGATGAAATTAGATACCATCCAGTTATTCGACAAGGACATAGACTTCTGAACGGATCTTGATGCTAATGACGATGGCTTCTACATTTATGCTGAACGTTGGGAGTGTTCCAATCGTAACTTACTTGTCCGCCGCAGCACGGTGTTGATGTTGTTCTGATTGTTCTCGTTGTTGACGATCATCAGACGGTTTGTACTGTTGCTGTCGTTGGTGCTTCCACGATCGTCGGTACTGCTGCGCTTTCCTCCAACGCCACCGTACGCTATCCGGTGACCACCGTTCTGATGCTGACTTCGCTGTCCACCGCTGCACGTGCCAGCATCTGCGCCATCGCTCGCTGCATCATCAATGAAGTCATCATCCTAGAGGAAGCGGACAAGTTTTGTTATTCGAAAAGGTCATAAAACAATGGACAGACAATTTGAAAACAAATTAGCACAAAATAAGCTGACTACTGTTTTGGTTTCGCCTTTCCGAAACCTGGGATTTAGCATAGAAGTGTCTCTCCAACTCCTCGAAGGTCACGTTAAGACCGAGATTGGAAGCATACGTTTAGCGTTTCGGTGCCTAAAACGAGCGCTGAGAAAAGGTTTTGACGTGCCCCTTCTACGCTGTCTGCCTGGCTACAATCCCGTTCGCTGTGCTGCTTTAGAATACGGTCACGCATTTCGAAAGTTTCTTTGGTGTCCGATGAAATATCCGATCACGTTTTGGACGCAAAAGCTGCAGAATGCGTTTTACGGGTCGATATACCACTCGGTACGAAAGAATGCTACAACGGTGTGCTTAAAAAGGTTAAAACACTACTCGGACCAACCGACCTCAACATTTTGTGAAACTATTATGCAAGGCATGGTGTGCTAGTTGGAGTTGGACTCATACGGAAACGAACGAGAGGCAGAAAAGGAACTAGGCCTCCAATGTGTGAAAAACGTTTCGTTTGCAATGCGAAGGGTGTTCAAGAGTGCAGAATGCAACATTTTCCACGCTCTCATTTGACCCCACACTCTTGGAGTTTCTTCAAGTGAGGAGGAAGGCATTGGGTGTATTGTAAAGTTCAAATGTTACTACCATGTGGACGAAATGTGGACATTACAGCTATAATGTGATCGTTCCTACGGGTTGTCGTGTATTAAGTATCATAAAAAGGTCACTACTGGGAGATTTTAAGAAATCTCGCAAAGAACAAGCTTGTTTTGTACCAGTTTTTCCCGTTTAATCTTAAATTTCGTATTCTTGCCAATCGTCCCTTCACTTCTGGTGAATCAGATGTTGGAATGGAATGAACAGTCACAACATAAACGAGCAAAATTTAAACCAAACAACCTTGACTGCGTACTCCAGTTTCCCGAAGCAAAACAAAACCGACCCAACCGTTGTGTCATATCTTCGCCAACGCGTGGTTCTTCAGCGTCGAAGCGTCAGTTAAACGCAAGGGAGTTCTTTCAGCAGCACGGAGACAGTGAGAAAAACATTGGCAGACACATAATGGACGAATTGCTTCACAATTTGTACAAAATCACCCGCTAAACGTTAATTCATTCATGACGCTCTTGAGTTACAGAGCGGCGTCGTGTTGGACGGAGGTTCGTGGTGGAGCTGTCCTGGTGGGGAAGAAGGGAGACTTCCACGAACTTATTAGCATTGAAGTTGGAATGCGACTGAGTAGGGAATGTCCAAATGTGGAGCAACTCTAGCACTACTCGTCCAAAGATGGTTTGCCCAGAAGAGGGAATTCTCTCAACAAAACCGTACAGCACTTCAGTGCTTCGTCAAAGGGCCACCACGCTTTGTACGATCAGATCTCATCGGCTTGAAGTCTATAATCAGTGGATTGTTAATATTTCCTTCACTCTACAATCGTTGTGACCGAAACGTTAAGCGTTATCTAACACAATGTCCAACTCCAAGAACTCTGCGCCGTCCACTGTCTCCGATCAGGGGGGGTACTTACGTTGAACAGCGAAAAGTCTACTGGTATCAGTCTTAGGGTGTTACGGGGTGTACCGCTGGTGTGCGAAAAGCTCGAACGACCCAGCGTCATCGTTTTGTGGTGGCTTGTGCTGCTGCCGCCGATGTAGCTGGAACCATGATGGAAGCTGGCAGCGTTACTACTGCTGCCACCACCAACGCCTCCTCCTGCATTGCCGCTGCCACTGATTCCTTCGAGGCTGCGGGCACCGCTGGTGTCGATTTCATCATCACACGATTTCTTTACGCTATCTACTTGGGTTGTGGTAGGTAAAACTGAAAGTAACAACCGATGGAACCAGAGAACAAAAACAAAAACAGCAAAAATTAGAGATGGCGGTTGAAGAATAGATCGATTTAGTTACGGCTACAGGGACACACATTTGTTTGGATGCGTTGGAACAATGTCTTCACACATTGATTACGTGTTTTTTTTCTGCTAAAAGACTAAAAAACATACTATTAACCTAAAGAAATTTCAACACCTTCAACAATCATGCAATAAACGGAATCAAGGCTACAAAATGGAACTACAACAACCCAAACCCGAACGTAAAACATTTAACCTAATTTTTATCAGTTGCCCTTCCACCGATTCCACACTGTTCACACGTTTAGTTATGTCACGGTCGGAAGGGAACCACAAAAAAAAAGTCGCATTTCCAAACCACAACCCATCAATAAATGCTGTAACAGTGTAAGGCTGTGCGTTTTTATCATCACCAAAGCTGTCAAGTTGTTGTGTCTGCGGGTTTGCGTATTTTATCCGCACATAGTTCGATGTCAGATGCCGGCTCGCGTCAGGCAAGTCACCGATTAGCCCTGGCCTAGAACGAGAACGTGAGGCAGGGTCTACATCAGGTACATCACCTTGGGGAGGGGGGAACCAAACCTCACGACACGAAAACTGAGAAATGGCTTCCTTTCTTACGCTTTATTGAAAGTGTTTGAGGTTGTGTGTGGTTGCTTGTTGCCAGGTGTCGTACCACCCGCCCGACACTATCGATCAAAGGCAAACGCTCAAGTTACGGACTCGAGCAACAAGTGTAAAGTGTGTCGATGCGAGTAGTTCTTTGTTCAAGGTTAGCGCAATGGTAAAAAGATCTATTACTTAACGGTCCGAGCACAATGAATCATTAACTGCTCTGACACCCACAAGAGTTTTGTTTTATAGTTCCAGCGTAGAACAAAAGGCCCTTGAACTGTTTACCGAGCATACGGGGGTAATACAAATCCCCGAAAATTTATGGTATGTTCGTCATGGCGAGTTTGCTCCCTGTATTCCACTTTTATGATATACCATGAATCTCCAAATTTGGATAGCCTACGAATGTCTCGCACACCACACACGGCAAGTACACAGAGCTCGTGGAAACGCCTTCACATGCTTGACCACCATTTTACCGCATCAGAGCTCCCGGGAGTCACAAATTCGATTTCAAAAGCGAAAGAAGAACTAAGAAAGGCTAAAGAAAGAATTCCACTAGATAGTAGAAACCGTGCAAGACGAGTCTTGCACATCCCACGGACACCAGAATGCACAAGGCGGACATGTTTTAGGGCCGATTAGGTTTACAAATTCATGAGCTTGCCGAAATGGGAACCTGGGATAAAAGGGATCTTTCCTGAGAAACATTCCCGAGAGCGAGCTTTCTACCTTCCGACAACCCTCACACACTGGTCGTCTGAGCATTATGTAGCTTCCGTGATGTCTCGAAAAAAAAAAACCCAAGAAGAGCTCATGCCGGGCTTCTACTTCCGGTGAAGCAGCAGTACTCAATTCTCTAATGGGTTACATTTTTATAAAATTGCACTTTTACGGCGTTATATACGCCAACGGGCTCGGTATGTGCAAGTAAGAACATTTCCCTTCCGGACGTGATGTCGTAAGGAGTTTAAAATGTTTCCAAGAATCCTGTTTTTGGAGCGTATATAAATTTAAACGATAAAAAAGCCTTCAAACTACTTCAATTTGGCGAAGCTCCTTCGGGCACATTGAAATTGGTTTATTTTCTTTGGAAAATTCTTGGCCCACAGCCAACATACATATGCAAACATAAATCGATTGAGGCTTTGGTGTGAGAGGAAACATAACTAAATGGGTTCTTTTTTCACCGAAGCATATGGTGCACATGGAAAGATATGCTCAGTTTCTTCCACCAAGCAACAGCTCCGTGTTTGCAATTTCTTTCGCAATGCTTTTTGGCTAATCTTGTGCTTCATGGCGACGCTCTGTCAACAAGTCTCTGCTTATTCCCAGGAGCTGCTTATCTCCAAGCGTTTACTCTATAGATCTTGGACAATGCTTGGGTATTGATACAGTTTTCTCTACGGCATCATTATGTCCCATCCATAACATCCATTATATCATCATATTCATTATATGTCCGGCACGAATCACCTCAAGGTCCATGGAGTAGTCTCGTTTGTAGTGCAGGACTGTTGCCAAGTACATCGGCGCTTTCGCACAGCCTCTAATCGGCCGATCAATAAGTGGCAGAATAAACATAACCTCATTTCGCACGCACATCGAAAAGCGATGAAACAGCTCTTCTTTCTATCGCTTTGATTTTGTGTCCGATATTTCACGTCTGGTAGCTCTTTAACGTTGTAGACAAAATGCGTATGTCCCACGTTCAAAGGACATTCATAAACCGATTGAATTTCAGCATCGCATTGCTGCAGAAAGCGAAGTGCGTGATTTCATTGCGATTGGAAGTTGAATACATATTTAATAGCCGCAGCAAATCTAACAACCCCCTAATCGACCATATCTCCATCTGCCTTTGAATCGTGCTCGAAACCGTTGGAAGAGAAGAGTTTGATTTGATCGTTGCGTCGAGTTGTAAATTGAGCGTGCAAAGTTTGGCTAGAGCCAGAGTCGTCTTTAAACGGACATGACGAGACAAAATGTCGGTGCGATGAGGTCTGGTGGCTAGGCAAGACAGACTTCGCCTTCGACAGTGTCTTGCTTTTGTAGACCAACCCAAAGAACCCCAAAACTTCAGTACTATTGCTAAACAAGACACGTTTTATGATGCGCCTGTGAGCTGAGCTTCCGAGCTTCATGGTGTCGTTGAAATCAAAGTGACAAACACCCGAGCATAGGTGGGAACGTGGCGCTCTAACACCACGCATTATACAGGCCAACGAACTTGGGAGGGCGTGTGTAAATTGCTGCCTGTCCGTACATTTCAATGGAATGATTAGCATCAGAGTTCGCTACGGATTCTTCTTCCGTCTTCTTCCAAGCAAATTGACAGCAAGGCAAACATCTTGAAAGATCTTGAAGTGAACTTAACGATTTATACAGAAAACGCATCAAATCAAGAGTTTTTACAGAAAGTCCTCCAACGTATGGTTTCCAATCTTGTTTAATTTTCAAATTATATTCTACCCAATTTACCAGTAATGTTTTTCCATAATTGCCTCCCAGATAAAACTTCCGGCGGTTCGCAAAGCCAGCAATATCCCAATAAACCCTCCGTACTCAAACTGTCCGTCCAACCGTGGGCGACGTTTAATTCCATAGGGATATAAATTGTTTGCACGCTATTAGAGTTGATTGCCCACCATGTTTAGCAATTAAGCTAATCATTTTGACAAGCTTTTATCCAGACAGGACCATCGCGGTACGGGACCACCGCATAGTACATAAGGCGGATACTAATTTATTGCACAACAAAGAATTCCAACTCCGCCTCTCTAACATATGGTGGCATGCACCTTCAAAACTATATCTATAAGCCTAAGTCTTTCCATCGGAACATAATTGGGAGTGTCTTCTAACGAAATCCAGAACGCATTGAAATACCTGATCTCGGTTTGGGTGTTGGTGGTTGTTGTTGCGTCGCACGTGGTGCCGCCTTCGGTACACGATTGATCGGCGGTAGGCCAGCGTTCCCACCGGTCATACTGTTGCTCCTGTGTTTGGCCGGCGTCGGTGGCTTGCGTGGTGATGGGGCCATCGGTACCGTGGTCGGATTATCCGCCGGACAGTACGCCAGATCGCGGACCGCATCGACGCATGGGTCACCGTCCGGTGATTCACAATCTGCAGTCGCCGTGACAAACATGATTTGCAAACTATTTCGTGTAACTTTTTAAAAACTTGCAATTGCTATTCAAACTCAAAAGTTCATGTACGATCACTACAAACTAAAGGAATGGATGGTTTTATGAAATGTAATCTTTAGCAAAAACCGTATTCTTCTCTTTCACTTCTTGGGCTATGTACGCTGCACCTTCACATGAGTAACACAGCGGTCGATAAATTCTACACTGCTTTTCGCAAACCGGTGTGGCAAACTGGTGACCCAAACGCCAAGCCCTACTACTGGGTAGGAACTAGCGATGACATCATCACAGTCACCCTCCGGTCAGACTGCACGATCCCTACGACCGCCTTATTTTATTATCCATCGTCTTTGCTGTGTAGTGTTTGGGGTGGGTCTTAGGTACACTTCCGACTTTCCATGGACAGTCTCGAGACGGAGAGGAGTTGCATAAATGTATACACTCCTCCCAGGAGTAAGGATATGGTGATATATCCTGTAATATTGCTTTCAGTTCAAGCCGTAAGGTATCCACATCCTAACAGATGGAATTCTCATTACACGATGTAAGGATGTGACTCAGATCAGATGCTTCATCTCTGTGAGTCAGCTGGGACGAAAAAAAAGGGATCAAGGTGGAGTATGGCAATATACTCCAACTTCAACTGAGGGGCAATCGTATATCCTTGGGGAACTCATAAAACCATACACGAAGGCCCTCCCTAACATAACACAGCGCTACAGGATATGTTTATCGGCCATCCTGGTCTCACATTATTTTTTTTTCTTTTCTATTCCACACACATACACACACACTGTGACATATTTTTAACAAACACTCTCACAAACAGTCAGAATGCAGTGAGTTGTTTTTTTTTCCTTCACGGGCTTTTCCACAGTGAGTACCACGTGAGGGACACGACAACGGTACCAACTGGAAGGCAGAGACTGCTTCCAAAGGAACACCGTAATGTTGCGTTGGTTCGGAAAATCTACACGCACCGCAACACACCAGACACACTCACACACCACTTATCGATTAATCAAATCGGCTACACGCTTTATGTCCTTGCCTTTTTAAACCGTACGCTTAAAGGAGACACATTTTGTGCAATATGGTAAACCACAACATACTTTACGCTCACTCAAAACTGATGCACTCGAAGGTGGAGAAAAAATTTGCTGGAAGCAACAAAAGGAGAAGCAGACGTGGAGGGAAAACAACCGTTCCCAGCGAATTTGTACGGCTGTGTTCTAACTTATTGCAAACGGAGCAACTTAATTAGGTACGCGGAAAACAAGCAACACGCGAGAGATGGAAGTTGCCGTCGAGGAAAACAGCGTTGGGCAGGGTACGGACAAACGCCACCATTATTGCAACTGCACACTAGTGAACCATTTGGCCCCCGTTTTCTCAGCAACCCTTTTTCTCGCGAGTGGGAAAAATTGTGCGAAAAGCTTCAACGGTTGACAGCGGGGCGTTCGTGTTGCCTTGCGTGGTTCACGTTCTTTCGCGGACTGTACGCGACGAGTTCCCGTGAAGTGTTTGCAACCCTTCGGTACGCAGCTATGGAGAGATCAATGTAGCAAGAGAGCGTGGACAGAAAGATAGAGAGAGAGAGAGAGAGAGAGAGCTTCTTTTTATGCTGAAACATTAAAAACCAACCACAGTGGAAGGTGTTGGTGTATAGGTTGATGCTGTCCGAGAGGCGCGTGCGCAACTGCCCCATTATCTCGGATTGCAGAGCGCGTACACCGTTGTCGCTACTAGTAACGTGGGTTCGGTGTTGGTGTTGGTCGGTGGCAACAGTGACCCTTCCCACACAGTCCCTTCCCCCAACTGTCGCGGGGTCTTGCGAATGCACAACATAAACAAAACATTTCCTCCCGTTACAGCGGTGGCAGTGTGTTGCTGACTTGCTTGCAACCTATGCAGCGTGGTATCGGTAGTAGTAACAAAGGGACCGACCAGAACATAAACACATGGTGGGGAAATTGTGAACATATTTGTATTGGCAAAGCGCCGGCGCTTATCAACTACACTGTGTGACGTAAAAATGCAACATCGAGCATAGTAAGAAGTACAACGTGACGTG
>AXCM01007579.1:0-12973 GCA_000473375.1 Anopheles culicifacies | reverse complement strand
CTGCTGCTGCCGCCGCCAGAGGTACGAGAAGTTGCGATTCCATGGCGGCACACCTTGCCCTCGTTTGCGGCCCCGAATGGATGGGAGACCATGGGCTGTGTGTTTAGACGGCTTGTGATGCTGCTAAGCGACGCGGTTGCTATAGTAGTGGTGATGTTGTCAACTATCTCGCAGATGCAGAGCAGCGATGTGTGAGTGATCCAAGCAACAGCGAGGCAGCATAACCACGTTGAAAGCTCGCGAAACGTATACACGCGGGCGCTTGGCGGTGTGTAACGGACAAAAGCCGCAGCGTTTTTTTGTCCCACACAAGTACACCCTGTCAGTACCTTCGTTTCCCTTTCCTGTCCCTTTGATCGAATCAGGTTATTACAGGTGCTTGCCAGGTAGCGAGCGGTGGGTCTGTATTTGCATTCCATCCCTTCCGTTCTGCTTGTTCTGTTGTTCAATTTCCATGCATATTACGGAGACAGAGAGAAGAATTGAAAAAACAAATTGCGAGAGAAAGAGAAGCAGCTTCACGGTAGATATGTTGGTAGACATACACAAATGCTAGCGCAAACTAATTTGTTGGTAAACCGTGTACATACAGCTCTCTCGCGGGTACAGTATTTCGAAAATACATACAATATCCAACGAATTTAACCTCCAAAACGACGTATATGGGTGTTGTTTGCAACGAAACTGAATTCCAATGTCCGATGCACCACGTGAGTGACGTTGCATTTTGCGTCGCACTGAGCATCAGTCATTGGAGATGCATATCTATGACAGTATTGAATAAACTGTGATTTAATCGTTATTTTTCCGCAGTCCCTAACGCGGTTAATGGATTTGTAAGATCTATTTTTATACTGAAGTCTTGGAATTTATACGGAGTGTTTTACAGATTGTACGGAACGTCAAGGTCACCAAGGTAAATGAACCGTTTTTATTCAAGCATAGCTGGAAGCGCTTATATAGATTCTTTGGCGAGTGTTTTAGAATATATTACTTGATTACCACATACATTCTTGGTGAATTAGTTGACAGTAGACATTGAACTTACCCATAATTCTTTGCCCCATGTCGTGCCACTTTCGATCTCCTGAGCCGCCATGGTTGCGTCGATTGTCTCCTTGATTGTTCGCAACAAAAGCCGTACTTAGACGAATTTCAGGGCAATCCTACGGATGCTGGTGCCCGGATTTTCTCACCAATCTCGTTTTACCACTTTAATAAACCAATCACAATATAGGATACGCAAAACTGTTGCCTTATTCTTTTGTTTGTTTCGTACCAATGATTCCGGCAATAAAACTATTCATAAATTCGGAACGGATTGCTTTGCACAATCTTAACTCACAAACTCACCGACCAAGAGCTTCGGTGACGACAAGAATCGACAACACAAAATTCACCGCACACTCGATGGGTAGTAATATTTTGTGCACTTCACAATTATAAAACCAAATCATTCACAACACTCGCCGTGTACAGACACACACACACGTACACTCTTCGATCGCTCCAGGAAGCACAGCTTCCCTTCGTATAAAGCCCACCACTATTTCTCCCAGCCCAGTTACTCCGGATAATGGAGATTTCCTATTTATTTTTTCTTCCAACTTTCTTATCATACGCACATAATACATTCACATGGGGACCAAAACACGACACATACACACAAAGGCACACTCGCACACTACGAGGTGCCTCGTGAAAAAAAAACCCGGAAAGGGAGTAAAGTACTCCGTGATAAGGTATGGCTGCTATTGAGGAGCTGCAAGAGAAGAGGGGTTGGTAAATGCAAAAAATTAGTACACTTTTTCCTTAATCTTAATTCTCCATTTGAGGCATACGGCTTTTCAAAGGAAAACTGTAGCTAGAGCGTTCAATGGGAACTCAATAATGGAGATAAGCTATAATAGTTGTCATGGTAACGAATGCGAATGCGAAATAGCAGTGATTTAGTGATATTTGTTTACATTCTCTGTCGCACTAAATTTTTATCATGTGTATGGACGTTACTTTGTTGTTTGATTTATATTAGCTTTCCCACGAGTTTATGTTACATTTTTTTAGTCAAATATCTACATATTTCATTACACGATTCACTTAACTGCAGACTATTTTCACGTTTCACGTTGCGTCCTTCACTACATCGCACGAATCTGTTGGACATGGACCAATACACTTTTTTACATTGTAAATGTACGTGTCATACTGCATCCGTACCATTGATTTCTGTCTTTCTGATTTCCGTTAACCAGCAGAACACTTTCTTCCGTTGATTCATACACTGCAATTCCTGCGACGTGATTCACTTACAGGGCATGATAAATCACCCCAACTAAATAAGTGAGCAAGTGTTTACACACCGTTGATAATACCCGCCCGGGTAGATTGCAATCGTGACAAAGGTAAAAACATTTAGAAACGCGTTGATAACGAGGCCCTTAGCAGACCGCGGCTGTCCTATCTGACTGCTATACGTTTACGCACACACCAACACCTGCGGACACACCCGAAGAAATACACGCTCGACTTGTTGATAAAGTGAACTTAATTATAAGCGAAACTGTGTAAAGGCGTATGTAACATCACTGTTGGTTGGGTTGAAACACTAGAGCAAACACATTGAACTGCAGGAAATAGCATAAAAATATGAAACACGTATGCACACACGCGCGCACACTTCCACCAAGTAGAACGGCAAACAAACGCCCGCTACCTAACAACAGCACTACTTCGATTTTCATACCCGTCTTTTTTCATCAATTTACGGAAAAACTATGCACAACCACGAAACTCATACAATATTCTCTGTTCACAGCGTAGAATGTGATGATATTTACCCTGTTTTAAGATGAAATTGCTGGGTATTAGCTTAACATTCACGGAGCACAGACGACGCACATCCACGCAGCTTAAGGTTCGCGAAGTTTTTGAAAAGTGTGTGTGTGTGACTCTTTTTTCATCCATCGGGTTCGGCTTCTTCGTTTGGTTTTCACATCATCCCTGCTTCAACGCAGTTATCCATAAACATTATTCAAACCTAGAAAGAGAAGCTACAGTTTGCTACCACTGCTGTCTCGTTTTGGTGCGGTATATGTTCTCTTTCTCCCTCGCCTAAAGGAACAATCCAGAAAGAGAAACAACAATCTGTGTTTGCAATGGTGTGTGTGATTAGTGTTTGAATGCGAAAGTCAAAGCCACATCAAAGCAGGGGTTTCGAAGTTCCGACCAAATTCGAAGACGCATTTCGAAACTCAAAATTCGAACAACCTACAATTCTGGGAATAATTGATTGCTTTTCAATCAATTCATCAACACAACAAACACGTGGTTTTTGAATTTTCCCATGTAATTCTCAATTGATTTTCTGTTTGAAATAGAGAAAATTCGAAGATTTTTTACAAATTTCCCATTATCTGGACTCCTCCCAGAGTAGTTTTGAACCCAGCCAAGTAAACGTAAGAATGACATCGGGAAATGTCCAAATAAAACAAAAAATGAAGTAAATAAATATCCGGCAATATCGTTGCACTACCGGCAGCATTTTTTTTTTTATAAACGTTGAATTTTCTTTTAATTCAAAGATAGAAAGTATCGTGTGTTTATTTTGCGTTTCATATGACCGACGTAACTGAGGAAACGATTGCCCTCGAGCAAACCGAGCAATCCGTGCAGCCCAGCACCCGACCACAATTCGGCAATCGGTTTCTTGCCGCCGGCGATGATGTTTTCCAGCACAATGCTTGGTAGGATTATGGTTAGCGCCTTTACTAATTATCGGTCGACGCCACTTGCCACATGCTATACTTTAATTCGTTACAAGTGTGATTATGAGTACACACGCTATCGCAAAAAACCTGCCGGCGGAGGATCACGTTTCCTGCGCGATCCTTCACAGGTGTACAGTTTCAATTCGTGGTTCGTTTTGCCGAACGGAAAGGTTGATCGACAATACGTCGTCTTATTGCATTCTTTTCTTCTACACACCACCTTAGGGACAACGTGGAATGGGACGAGGTACAGGAACATGCTGCCCTGGAAGGTGTGAAGAAAAACTCATCCGTAAAGATGCCGGAAGAGGAAGTGGCCCGCTTGGAGGCGGAAGCTGATCAAAACTGGAACCGATTTTATGGCATTCATCAGAACCGCTTCTTCAAAGATAGGCACTGGCTGTTTACGGAGTTTCCCGAGCTGGCACCGTTGAAGCGTGCGGCCAATGTTCCCGAACGTGTGTTACCGGATGGGGAAACTGTAAAAAGCATGGCCGAGGAGTCAGCCTCACAAGTTGGCTCACAGCGGAGAACGATCTTTGAAATCGGTTGCGGTGTGGGTAATACCGTGTTTCCCATTCTGAAGTACAGCGATGAGGAGAATTTGATGGTTTACGCTAGCGATTTCTCTCGCCAAGCCATCGACATAATGTGCGAAAGTCCGGAGTACGATACTAAACGGTGCCAAGCTTTTGTGCTGGATGCGACGGCCGACAGATGGGATGTTCCGTTTGAGGAGAATAGTATTGATATTGTGGTACTGATATTCGTTCTATCTGCCATTGACCCAGAACGGTAAGTGTTGCAGCATGTGCGCCCTGAGAGTGAATGCGAGCCCAAAAACTTACATTTACTTCACGTTTCAGTATGCAGCATGTGTTGAATCAAGTCGCTCGCTATCTCAAACCCGGTGGAATGGTGATGTTACGCGATTATGGCCGCTACGATCTTGCCCAGCTAAGGTTCAAACCGGGCAAATGTGTAAAGGAGAATTTCTACGTACGCGGCGATGGTACGCTTGTTTATTTCTTTACCCAAGAAGATCTGCGAAGGTTGTTCACGAACGCGGGACTAGTCGAGGAGCAAAACATAGTCGACCGGCGGCTACAGGTGAACCGTGGCAAGCTAATTAAGATGTACCGCGTCTGGGTACAGGTGAAATTTCGCAAGCCTATCGATTAGTGTCGTATTCGTTTATTAGTTTGGTGGGTCATTAAATGCTAAATACAGGTATGTTTACACATGTTGAGAAGACAAACCAATCCATTCAATCGTTATCAGAGTTTGCTATCGTCGTCTTTTGCTATTCTTCAATGTGCATGCTTTCATTGTACAGCTGGATGAAATCGGCAAAACTGTCTGCGTAATAGTTCGGTAGCTGTTCGGGATCGTCCTGTGCTAGCAAAGCATCTTTGGGGGTGCCACCGCTCAGCATGAGCAGCTTCTGGAAACCGCACCTTGTGCCGAATCCCATATCTTGGGGCATCCTAAAGAAAAGAGCATCGTATAAGAATCATTCATTTCTTCATCATGTTTTGCTTATCATCTTGCTAGATGACACGAAACACACTCCCGGAAATTAAATCAAGTGAACCGCTCGGAACCACTGTATCAGTGATTGATTGTGTTGAAGTGACGGTTTGAAGCTTGTTATCAAACACATCGACCTTCTTCACCAACCAAACGCTAATCATTGCGCGTGTTTTGTGTCTGCAATAATGATAGAAGACTACTTACATATCACCCACAAACAGGACGCGCTTCGGTTCGGTAATTTGAAACTGCTTCAGGACCACCTGCGCTAGTGCTTTTCCCGGTTTACCGAGTATGAGTGCCTTGCGGCCAGTTGTGCGCTCCAGGATATCGATAAAGTACCCGGGACCTATCACATCCATGCTGGAATCGAGCGGTATGATGTAATCGGTTGCTCCGGCAATAAACACACAGTTCGGGTCACGCTCCAGGTAACACTTGGCCTTCATCAGATTCTGCAGCGAAAGGTTTACATCGATATCGATCACGACGGCACCGACCTTTGTACCGTGCTGCTCGAAGTAATCCGTGTACACGCGCACCTGGTTCGCTTCGCGGCTGTCCGGGAATCTTTCCTTGGGCTGTGGGGAAGAATCGAAACATCTTAACATTCGTTCACATTTACGCGCCTGTGCACCCACAAATGTCTCCTTTGATCGTTTGCTTACCCCATCCAACACTTTAAAGCCCGCCGTTCGCAGATAGTCCTTGAACACTTCGGTCCCGATACAGTAGACGGCATCCCGCATTTGGATCGATTTCAGATAATGTACCGCGGTCAGGGCGGGATGCACTATTTCCTCCTCGTGTGCGTCAATACCGAGCGAGTGGAACTTTTTCTGATACTCCTCCATCGTACGCATGCCATTGTTGGAGATGAAGGCCAGCTTCTTACCGTCGGCACGCAGCAGCTGTAGCGCTTTGTCCACCCCGGGTATGGGACCGGTAAAGTTCCACAGCACACCATCACAGTCCGACATGAGGGTGTCGAACGAGTTGAGAAAGATTCGGCGCGCTTCCTTCGTCAGCTGCAGGATATGCTTCATGTCTGTCTTTGCCTGTTCTGCCATCTTTATGCGTTCGTTATGGGACCTTATACGAAAAATAAAACACCTGCAAGAGAAAAGTTCGCATTAGAAGATCTAGTACCCTTTGGATTTAGTAGGCAGTGCTTCGAAACGTGATGTAGCTTGCCGTACACTGAACTAATAATATTGAACGTTTAATAAATAGATCAAACAATTAAAATGCCAGCACAGCTTTGTCCGGGTTAGTGCACACGAAGCTAAGTCACAAATAGATACAGAAGTGGCTACAAAATGGCTTCCTGAAGGTATGTACGCTTCCAAAACTCACTACACGAGCACAGGTTCATTGGTTTAAGGCGATGTGAACGTCGAATAGATCTAGATAAGATTAGTTTCGTTAAATTTAAAATTAAATTCAATTAAATTTATATAGTTTCTTTACTTTGTGTTTTAAAATATTGCTTTTTTTACATTTTTTCGTTTTGAAATAATTATTTCCCATCACTTGTTTATCGATTTGTCCTATTTGTCCTTTATACTCAAGTGTTGGAGGACGTTGCGTGCTTATGTAATGATGCAACAATTCGATACAAACAAATATCCTTCACGAATGCATTAAAACGCCATTGGTCGAACACGTTTCTTGGTGGTGTACTTAAAAGGTAGAAACAAATATTGTAATACACTCTCCAGTTTACTTTAAACTGGCACACGCAGTTGATTCCGCCTAGAACTGTGATAAAAATCCCTTCATTCCACTTATCACAGCACACGAGTGACACTGTGCACGTTGCAGTTTGCATTGTTCTCGAAAGCGACACACGATTAAACTGCAGCTCTGTATCTTCCCTCGTACAATACTCACCTGTTTGTATGATAACACGAAAAACTATCGTTTGCAACTGTAGCGCGGTAGTAAAATCACATGCAAACTAACGGACCATCAACCGCCTCGGAACGTACGCAGACACCATCTGAGACATCGCCGTCCGTCTGGAAGGAGGTTGACCCGATTGCTCAGCATTTGTTTGGGTGATTAGTGGGTACAAATGGCGCGGTAGATGGACACAAGGGAAGTTCAAGACACCGGCCGGCAGAAGATCGGCTGTCTGACGACGAACGCGACGTTGTTGTGACCTTCGGTTCACGTGGAAAGTCGTACTGTTGCTGCGCATGTGTCCTGCGTATAATGCCGATCGAACACGAGAACATGTTTGGAATGCTGCAGAAGGTTGATAAATATTCCCAGCTAAAGTATTATTGTTGAGTATGCAAAAGGGAGGGACAAAAACATACATTATCATTTAGGAAACGTACACAGACAAATGTTTCCTCACAGCAACAGAGGGTAGCGTATGGGGTACTAAGCATTGACCGTTGAATGGCGGCTCACGTCCAAACACATCCATCCAGCGCTAACCGCCACACGGAAGCTGGACCACGCCGAGCGTCACAACGACGGAGGCTCGATTGATGATGGACACTATCATTGATGCACAATCAGGCTCAATTGCTGTGCCAATTGAGGTTTTTTTGCGCGCCGTACCAGGACCCCCTCCCCTATTAGCCGGCACGATGCTCGTGGGACCATCTGTGCGCTTGTTTCTATGTTGCGCTCCTGTTGTTGGACACCGTTTCGTGGGGGCTTGTTTAGAAATAACGCATGTTATTGGTCGAGTGATTTGTTTGTTTTTGAGAGAAGCAAATTGTTGCTACCAGAAGGCAACATGTACATTCTGTTAAATCCTCAAGGAACAAAGCAATTTCGATCTCTTTCGTCACAAATAGACCATTTATCTTTCTGCACGTAAACTGTAATATACTGTTGATTCATTGTTCGAGGGAAAAAAAGTCCGATAATTAATCGCACAATCAACCTCTTGTGTATGGTAATGAGCGCAATGCTTATCGTGTACTATCACTATTATCTTACTGTCGGAGGAGGACGTCATGCAGCCAAGTTCGTCATTGAAACAGCTGAGCAAATTCTATGCCGCCATGTCTGGTATACATAATTCGCCAATTGTATCAATACGGCGTCGAACGCGAAAAGAGTCCTAAAGATTCAGTATTTTTACAGCGTTTGAGAGATGTTGAAGTTACTATTCGGTGTTTAACACGAGCCAACACACGTGTTTGGTATTTTTAAGCGCCAGTAAACGGGTCGACAAACGGAGCTTTGTCGACTATTTTGTAACAGCCAACGTGCATAGTTAAAGTGAAAGGTGTGTGCTTATTTATAGAATACTAAAGTGAATAAGGAAAATAAATATAAAATTGAGGTTTGATCCTGTTAAATTGTTTCAAATTCAACACGAAACGATTTGAATGTGTAACTGACCAATGCGTAGCCATGGCAACCAACCTAAAAACCCTGCATTATTCCACCAAACGTAAATGTCGACTTCTCTCACGCTCTTTGCAGTTTCATCGACTAAAGGCTGCTCTAGCCGTTCGCGAGAATTTTTCATATAAATTTGAAATGAAAGCCGTAATGGATAGACTTATTTTTTAAAATGTGGAACTTATTTGCTATAAATATCAGTTTTGGCTTCAGGAGTGGTAGTGGATAGGGTTTAAATTTTAAAATCATTATCTGATAATTTAAAAAAAATGCAATACATTTTTTGTTTAATCTTTTGAACAAATATTAACTTACCCGAACGGCATTTATTGCGATAAGTGACTTAACATTGCTTAGCACAATGTTCATACAACTTTTCTATACACGACACGCACCCCCACTCCAATCATGTATGTTGTGCTGTTGCGTACAAATGCATGCGTGTGTGCGTGTAGCTATGATTCAGATTATTGTACAGGGGGTGATGTGTGAGATAGCGAGGCAGCTTAAATCACTTTTGTGACTAACCTTGCCATAGCAAGACATCGTGCGCATCGACTGTCATTGTGTCATTGCACAGAAAACGTGCATTTTCCGAATTTGTCTTAGTGAACTTCCACCCGGGTACCGAACAACAAGTAAGGTTCGCAAACAAATACACGCGAAAGCCACATAAAACCCAAAACTCTTGGCTGTTACAAATGTAGTCCCACGGGGTATATCCGTAGTTTATATTAATTTTCGGTTTATGGTTTACTTTTTAATGTGTCTTTCCGAAACCTTCGCCAGTTGGTGTCGCAGTGTGTGTGTACATCGTGCGTTCGTTCGTGTCGAAGCTGTCCGCGAAAGTTACATGCAGTGATTTCCTCTGTGCCGTGAAGTAACCCTCTGCGTGGATATTGCCTAGCCCCAATATCGTGCCGTTTGCGTTGTGTTTGCATAACCGATCCCATCCCGTCACATCCAGAAAACCGCACGGTGACCCGCCGTCGGCGAAGAAAGTGAGCACAGTATCTAAGGAGAAAGTGGTCGACTCGGCCATCAACAACGGTTTCATCATTCGGAGTTGATCAGCGGCGTAGCTTGATCGCTTGAAGATCCGTCCGCAGACTGGTCGATTCTTCGCAAAGTGGATTGACTTCGGGTCGGATTTGCTGGTGCTGCATCCGTCCACACATCTCAGACAACATTGTGATCAGTGACCTTAGCGTCAGGAAGCTTAACCTAATCATCTCATTCGTTCCCAAATCATCTCGATCTTACCAACGCGGCTGTTCTGGTTCTCATTTACACTGGTAAGTATTTAGGCGTAAGTTTTGGGAAGCATAGGCAAGCTACCATAGACAAGCAACCTGCGTGTGAACCTGCATTGCCACAGGCCGACAAACGTAGCTTGAAATACCCATGCGATCGCAGCAAGGGAAAAGATAATCAACGTGGTTCACACATGGGAAGAGGTTTGAGCATAACACACGACCACAGAAATAGTCTCCCGACTGCACGCATATATGCTTGCCACGTTTGAATGAACGGCACTCCGCAGTGTGTGTGTGTGTGGGCAGCATAGGTTGAAAACACATGTTTAACGTGTATATAAAGCTTACGTGACAGGGCCAAGGAATCCTTACAATCTCGTATGAAACACTTTAGGTGGGTCCAGTGTTTGTGGATGCTCTCCAGTGTTTCTGTAACTGATCGTATATCGAATTCTTTCAAAATAAGCTAAAGCTCCATTAATTCTCGAACGAAATCTAGCACTACACGCTACACAGCCCCACACAAATACACCCAAACATGCACACCGCAAACACACGATAATGAAATGTGCTCCACGAGGTGGCTTTCAATGTCTAAACTCTCCATACAATGAAAGGACTGCACTTCAAAGCCCTACGTTATGACGTGCATTCCTTGAAAATTAGTCCGAAGTTCTGTTATCAATACGCTTATTTGTTGTTATCAACTCATTAAATAGGTGGATTGTTCCGGACGTGAGGGGGAAATGGGGTTGATTCATTCATCGCTCTAGAGTTTGCTAGATATTTGAAATTCGTCACAATTTAAGTTACACAAAAATTCGGGAAAAGAGACGTGATCTTCAAGATTTGCTTAAAGATGCGTGGCAATTACAAATAATATTGATAACACCAGGAAAATCAGAAGATCACTTTTCATTCAGCCACATAAATAGAGAATGACATCCAACTGACATGTCCTCACAAGAACAGATTCCATCTAATCAAACCATTTAATGTTCAATCTATCCGATCTTCACCCGGCGCTGGATGTTTTGAAATGATCGATCAAGCGCAAAAAAACAAAATGTCACCCTTTCCGGCACGTCATTTACTGATCACGTTGCGCCCACGGCCGAATGGCGCCGAATGTTTCGTCAGAACATGGCGGCACGATCACTGCCGATTGTCATGCTAATTGCTTCGGCGACGGGCAGTTTCCATTCCTGAATAATGCATCCATACCAACCGTTCGCGTTCGCGCTTCATTCGCACGTCAATCTGACGTCCACTTGCGGACTCCGGGCTGGGAAATGTTTACTTCCGCTGGAGGCGGGAAGCGAAGTGTTTACACCGACACTGAAAGTGATCTTGTTTTAGTAATCACTTATCTCGCTGGTGTCCACAGCTAACTTTACGGTGTGGAACTTAAATAATTTTGCTTTACACGAGTCGAGATACAAAAGAGAAAGTAGAAAAATACGATTCGCTGAGATGTGTTTGTTTAGTAATAAAGTGAAAAACACTAACACGTTGTAAGCCACGAGATGTAAGCGAGATATAGGAACACGTGGCAAATAAGGCGCCATTTAGTAGATTGAGGATTACAACTGTTAATTCGATTTTAATTCGAAGAGGATCTGTTATTCGATCTTCTCTGTACGCAATCAGATATGTTGAAAGAATAGATTACCATTACTAAACTGAATAATGAATGTAGTATGGTTTATTTAGGGAAATTTAAGGCCTCTTGGACTTAAATTTCGATTTTTTGTGTAAAAATTGTATGAACTAAATCAACATCCGATGCACTTATCAAGAAACGCCATTCAATGCTTATTGCAATCATTCACAAAGATCCTCCAACTGAGGCGAACAGTTTGCAGAGGAGTGTGCTCGTGTTTTGGCAAGCAATTGATCGACCTCGAACCAATTTACCGACCCAAAGAAACGCTGAACGCGTGTCTACTATGCTATGCCACTCCACCATCGTACACGCGTCGGAACTTAGTTCCGCGTTCGGCTTTTAGTAACAACAAAAAACAAGCCCGGAAATCAGGAACTCTCTTGGTTGTTGGAAAAAAAGTATATGAAAATGCATGAATGAAATTAATCAGCAGTACGATCGTACGATCCGATCCAATTAGGTCATGGATCAACTTTAGCAACATGTGCACAGCAGTGCGGTGGTCAAAATTCTTGGGAAACTGTTGAACTTTGTTCTCCAACACCGGGCCCCGCCGGGATGTGATATTGAACCGTGGAGAGCGGAGAGAGAGAGAGATAGAGAGAGGGAGAAGATGAATTAATTTTCACTTTTCACCGCATCCGATTCTTTCCACTCGCAAAGAAATTGCCGAATTCCTCGAGTCGATCGCGGTGTTGTTGTGCTGTGTTAGGCTTACGAGCGACTCGTAGACGAGATCGTATGCATTGCCGGCAATTCGGTTTTGAAGTAATGGGTTTGTTGTTCGTCAGATTGTTTTTGTTTAATTTTAGAATAGTACACACACACACACACACACACACGAAACGCGATGCAAAACGCGCCTGGCGGAGGGCAGGTATGGTGTGTGCTTACTACAACGATACAGCTTCCTGAACGTCTCCGTAACAAGCGGATTCGGATGCTGGGACCGGGTGCGCACGAACAACATACTGCAACGCCATCGCCAGTTGAAAGCGCACAGTTGTCGGTGCTAGTGGCCCGATCCTCTCGCCAAATCGCATTGTGATCGATCGGTTTTATTTTACGTCTTAAGGGTAGACGTCGTGAACGTTGGGAAAGAACATTCGACCTTACCCGGGTACTTATTTCTTCAATAAATCAGTATTTGTTTTACAAGTGATACATAAAGACAACGCAAAGCGTTCAGTGTAGGAAAGTAAGGTTTAAGAAATTGAGAATGAGTAATGGCGCAAACATACGCGAGTGGTTTAAATTCGTCCATTGAACGAGATAAGTGATAGTCTTGTGATCGCCACCAGCAACACCCGCGGGGTGTTCTTAAAGAGGTCAAACAATTCGCCAGACAGATGAAGTGATCTATTTTTGCCACAATATTC
>KI424601.1:0-11984 GCA_000473375.1 Anopheles culicifacies | reverse complement strand
CATATGTTGGCGATCTGGAAGATATGGTTGTGTAAAATGTGTTTATTTATTTTGCAAATAAGTTTATGTAAATTGCAAAGTAGTTTACTATTTCTGTAAATTGTAAAGTAACGTTAAAATATTAGTAAGGAAACGTAACAACAAATAAACCGGGCCGAAATCGGCGTCTACGAAATTCACTACGATAAAGACGAGAAGATTGAACAGTGGTTCATTAAAGGACAAACCAATTATGTCATTTAAAAAAAAGCCATGAGAAAAAAAGCAAATGTTTTAAGTTGAGATGGAAAACGCTCATCGTTTCCTATTCTGCAAGGACTCTGGTAGGAGGAGTCTTGTTTTTGGAACTTCTACTCCGAATCGCATCTTTCAATGTGTCCCTTTGTTTTGTCGTGACATCCGTTATAAGGGTTTAATTTTTTGTGTCATCCACCATTTTGTTTTTAAGAAATTGGTCTCATTTTTAAGCTATTGATTTGATGGTGGGCTCCCGTTAGGGCTTAGACAACCCATTACCTAATCTAACCCTGTTTCTAACTATATCCGCTTTGCTGCAGCATATGAATGACCTTCCGATAAAGGAAAAGTAGCAGAAGCACACCCACACACACAAACTGTTTTCCGTACGGCGGAGCGAGAAAAATAGGCCTCCACGGTGTTCCAACTTTAATGGCCGGCTTGGAGTGTGGTAGAAGGTGCTAGAAAAAGTTATAATAATCCTTGAACAGTGGTAATTTCTTACTTTCCCTGCGTTTGGATGATCCTTTTTTTTGGTTGAGAACGTTTTTTTTCGCCTGTTTTTGCTCCATTTTTACATTCACCCATCGTGACTCCTTCATGTCCGGAGTCAGGATTTCTTGTACGCAAGAACTGCTGAAGGGTGGCAGTATCGGACGCGAAAAGTTTGGGCTTTCTGTCGGATGTTTGGTTAGGCCGGATTTCGGTTCCACTACTACTGATGTTGACGCTGAAGGCAAACAAGCCCATCCACCCTAATCCCTGGAGCATATAGCTCATAATGGAGCAGTTGTTTTTCCTCCTCTTTGTGTTACCCAACCCGAAGCGGAGCAGTCCCAACGGGGCGTGGGGCAGGCGTTTGAAACCGATTGTGGCGATTGTAAACTGGGAAAGAACAAATAGGTGGCCCTTTTCAACGGTGGCCAGCGGTTCCGGGATGGTTGGGTGCGTTTTTCCTCCATCCACTGATTGAAGGTAAAATGGTCAAGCAGTAACATGAGAAAAAAAGCAAAAACAAAAAAACACCACTTCGAAACCCTCCGGAGTGGAAACTAAAACGTAAACTTTCGTCCACTAGAAGTGAACGATTAAAGTTTTTTTTTCTCCTACTGGCTGCATGGGTGTGGGAGTGTATTTGTTGTATTACGTCCATTTTGCATCCTTCGGAGCTTCGGGTACGGTGCTTGTGCATGGTTAATTTTTTTAATTAAAAAAAGGTTGCTCCCGCTTGGTAATGGCAAAGAAGTTTAGATAAAGAAGAAGGAGAGAGAAAAAAAAACACACACACACACACGCTAGAATGGAAAACCCTGAAACGGGTTTGGGTTTTTTTTTTCTTCATTTTGCATGCTGCAAACGTGTTTAAGGAAGTTTGTACCGGGCCCTGTTCAAAGTTTTGAAGTTGTTATATGAGTTAAGTTAGAAATGATGAAAAAAGAACCACATTGCTTAGCTTAGTAGAAAGCTGATAAAGCTTTTCATGGAGGTTGTACTTAGGAATGAAGGATTTTACGGTTGAAAATGCATGAACCATTTTGATGAATCTCATGTATGCTTCGGTCAGATTTGAAAGTACTTCAATATCCCGACATTAAGGATGAGCTAATACAACGTCCCAGGTTAGTAAAGTGCTAAATTTTTAGAGTTTTGGAACTTCTTGATGCCCGGAAGCTTTGCTTGCACTTGGGTTAAAGTTGAGTTGTAGCTGAATGTTGACTACGGGACTGCTCGTTTATGTAATACGTTCAATGCAAGATCATGGAGTTTATGCTTCAGGTTTGTTTCAGACGTATTTTACGGATCGGACATTCCATCTTTTTTCTTCTTTTTATTTATCAGAGGGAACATACAGAATTTTCAGAGAGAACTCACATCTCAAGCTACAAGAAGCCTCTTAAGATACAAAGCACCAACTGCCCAATTCATCACGAAGCATGCCTACGGACGAACTACCTCTAAGGTCTTTTGTCGGATGGCCTGTTAGGACAATAAGCGTTTTGGATGCGTCCAACCTTCATCAAAGCTGCGAACAGTTTCCCCACGACGTTGTGCGATGTAGATAAGTCTAGAGGGCGTAGAGTCTTACGCCACAACCTGCAGTTGAGAACCAGCTGGTGGTATAAGCCCGCTCACTTCGTGTGTAAGGCGAGAAGAGATAAGAACTGTAAAGCTAGAGTCAAAGTCAAATATGGAAAGTCCACGTAGCGCACCGCTGCTACAGCCTACGAACCCTTCTAGCCTTCTAGAGAAAGTCTACGAACCGTAAACCACTCCTTCTGAGTTCATCATGGTGGGTAGTCGGCTTCCTTCCCGAGAGCCTCATCAGGCGCGGCTGGACGATCATCCAGAACCCGGTAGTCGTGAGATCCTCAAGAAACAACATGTTCATGATCAAAACGTGGACTTCGATATAACCTATTCTTGTTGTCTCTCAGAGTTAAAATTCAGTCAGCGATGAACCAAGCGTCTTGGAGGGCTAAAAACTGGAAGTATATAGAGGTATTGCCTTGTCATATTTTTCACTGTCGCTGTATGATTTTTATTTGGCCGCATGGCACTTAATACGTTACGTCATAGTTACTGCTTGTAAATCGCACTGAAAAAGAATCGCACACTATCCCAGAGTTTAGATCTCTAATCATGAGGAGAAGCTGTTCAACACCTGGACAAAAAGAGGTTTTTTCATCAAAAATGAGTTTAGGGGTTTTTTATGTTATTTGTTGAGCTCAATATTCTGGATCAAGCTCAAATCGTTAATAAATACGTTGAGTTGCGGCATTTATGCTCACTTCAATCTTGTTAAAGGGCTCTCATTAGGAGCAGTGCTGGTCTTCAAACGGCAAGACCCCGAGATTCGAAACCCATCCGGACCATTCGCTCGTGCTGTATAGAACATTACTATATTGTTGCGAATAATCTCAAGTCCTAGGAGGCAAAAATGGTAGACTCACAACTTTAGAGGTTTTGGTGTCATAGAAAGAATAGATTTTGCATTATGTAGACAAGAACTTGAAGGCTCTTGAGAAGTCGAGTATTAAGTAAATTAACCTGTGTAACAGTCCTAATTTTGATTTAGTAAGTTATGCGAAGCTAGCATATGCATATGCCTTTAACATCACCTAGCAGTAGAATAAGTCAGTTTGAGGTCCGTTTGAAACGGGTTTCCTTAACATATTTATGTTAGTAAGATTTAACAGAAGCACGCGGTAAACGTGTTGATAATCGTCATTTACAAACTTCCAGGCCATGGTTCAAACATCGTATGAACCGTGCTTCCCGTAATTAGTTTTCTCTATTCACCTTGGCACCTCTAATCATTAAGCATGGCAAAAGAGGACCTTCTGAGGTCTACCCTACCTAATGCGAAGACAACTTTCGTTTTGCAGTGAGCAGAAGTAGTTGATATCATTTGGTTTTTTTTTAAATTTCATGAACAAAGTTTATCTCGAGCTGCGTAGTACATGTTTGGAGGGTCAGAAATAGATTGCTATCTACAAGACATTATCGTACTTGTTCATCGATTTTTTTCAACCGTACATACTGGAGCAACTGTAAAATATGGAAAAACTACAGTTTTGTCGAACAAAAGCATACAAGAACTTTTTTGTATTCGATTTGTCTTGCTGCGCTATCGTGCAGCCGCACTCAAGTGCTTGCTTTAAATGTTTCTCCCTCTTGTAACATAAATACTGCGATCCTTACCGAGGGTAATGAGCTGCACTAGCGTGATTCAGTCATCTTCATCTGCCAGATGTCGGGCCGTGATTTCAGAATCCCCCGATATTATCCATATCTCACCCGGGGTGGCTATTTAGCGGGCGGGTTCCTAGAATTCTTTGTTTTTGCAAGAAACAGCGGGAAAAAATCGTACAATATTGAGCATAGGTCACACGGCCCATTGAACCAGCGAGGGGCCATCCGGTGCGGCCATTACGGTCCTGTTATCCTAGTCCCGACATCTTCATCACCCAGCAAAACGACAACCATTATCGTTAATTATTACCACATTCGGAGGCGGTTTGGTGGCCGTTACTGCCCAATGGGGCTGGAACATCTTCAAGGAAAGCCACGGGGCTTGGACACGCTGCGGCCGAAGGAAACGGCGTCCGGCGCTAAGCGATCCCATTTTTTGTTTTATTCTTTCTAGTCCATGGGAAACATCGCTGGACAGTAGCGTTCGCGTGCTGTTTTTCTTCTTTGCACGGTGCATCTGGCCACGGAGGGAAAACTTTTCCAGCTCACCCGGGCACGAACGCGCCCGGATCGAGTGTGCTGATCCAAACGGTACGGTAGCAGAATTTGCCGCTTGTTAAGTTTGATTTTAA
This sequence comes from Anopheles culicifacies, assembly GCA_000473375.1. NCBI lineage: Eukaryota > Metazoa > Arthropoda > Insecta > Diptera > Culicidae > Anopheles > Anopheles culicifacies. The sequence continues at coordinate 7,422 of KI424601.1, read as the reverse complement.
TTAACCATTACTGTAGCAAAGCGGCAAAATAAATGGCCAACGCTAATGGTGGCGGGTGGGGCATAAGACTGTTTTGCATATCGTTTGACCGGAGCATCGGAGATTTCATCGCGTCCGTGATTGGCCTCCGTACCTGATGCTCGTGTTTTCCTCCGGAATGGCTTCGCTGTACCATCCGTTAGAGTAGCGCTCATGCTCAATTTGCTCAATGAAACCCAATTTTAAAACCGTCGATCGATTAGGGCGTGGATGGTGCTCCACGGTAGTTGGAAATAGTGTGCAGTGTCCGTTCCTCGCTCACAAACACACACACACACACCCACCTCACGGTAAATACACACTTCAAGCATACAGGACGCCCTTGGCTTAGAGATGATAGTAATCGTCGCCATCACCATCATCATCGTGGGATTATCTTTAATTTCCTTCGTCTAGACATTCTGCTGGGCAGAGCGGACTCTCAGTACGTGGATTGCGCTCTTCGATAGGCAGAAATCGGTGGTCCCCGGGTGGACGCGTACTCGAAGGGCTAACGAGTGTGTTCCGGCGTGAGAATGGTGGGTAGTTAAAGGGAAACAAACTGAAACAAAAATGGGAAAAGCTGCAAGAAACCCCGAGTCACCGTTTATCGGTGCGATTCTGTTGTACCGACCGGAAAATGGTTGGACAAGAAGCCGTACACCACCAGCGCGTACGGCCGTTAGAAATGCCGGTGTGCGCTGGCGAGCGCTGGCAGAGTTTTCCCGAGCATTGTTTAATCTTGGCAAATGTGGATGAATAATTCATGCTAGCATAATGAAACAAAATTGCATAAACATATCGTCTGTCCAGGGTTTAAGGTTTTATTTTAGCTACCGTTGGGATGAATTTCGCTCCATTCATGCTGGCGCGTTTGGGCTTTGGTTTGTTTAAAGTGTGGCAGTTTTGTGTGCAACTGATGATGGGAAATGGTTTTTAGCACCTTGGCTGGATGTGTTGCCATGAACTTTGGGTACGGAGAGTTTGGAAGTGTGATCACTTAAAGCAAATAATTGATCATAAAGTTGTCGAATTGTCTATTCGATGAGTGTGCTAGCTAATAAAAGAAGCTAATAAATAAATTGGTACTGTGTACGCAATGCTGGAAAATAAGGAGCTTTTTATGAAGCAACATTGAATGGAGCATTATTAAAAATGCTTTGCTTCAAATGAAACATTCATTATGCGCTTGATTCTCATAATGCTATCGCAGCAAACCAGCAGTTCATGAAAGACATGGTCCAAGCGCATAGCCAGAGGAGTAGAAAAGCATGTCCAAAGAAAAAGAAACCCCCCCCCCCCCGAAACTCATCCCCACTCATGCTTAAGTTATTCGTTTCCAATTAGGCAACACAAATCGATTAAGTTTCCAGCATTTGCAGCCCAAGCGATCGAGTGCACGCTAGAACAACACGGCACACGAGCACACTGTCCGTTGTGACGCGTGTAGAAAAGTTGCCGAATTTCATCATCATCAGTTTAACACCATTTATAAATAATTCAATGGAACATCGATCTTACACAAGTTATTCCAATTTCCGTCCGGGGCACTGTGGATGGACACCGTGACCATTTCCCGGCGTGTGATGCGAACGTTCCGCAGGCGGGTCCTTGCGTTCATTAGTATTCAGATTTATTCATTTCCAACCTTCGATTGTTCAGTTTTATATAGTTATCCTTTTTTCATGAATAAAAGATTGTCCGAAAAACCAAGAGCTAGTTCCACACCGAGATGGTGTGGGATCGGTTTTGGGGTTTTCGGGATTTACGGGTTTCTTATCGACACTTTCGGGGAGCGAAAGTTTTGCCCATTCGATCCTGGGATGTTCGAATGATTCGTCAACGTGGCTGGTGGTTAGCCTGCATGTTTGAGTGTGTGTGTGTTCATTGTGACCAGTGGCCATCGCACGAAATGAAGCTCATTTGAGGTGAAGTGTTGCCGAGGGAGTTTTGTGAAAGTTGGAGAACACACTCAACGGTGCGACCGCATGGTGGAATCTAAGGCCTAAGCTTATTGGATGATTTATTGGGCCAAAGGAGTTGGGTTTCAGGCGACGCAACTTGTTCTTCGTACGCGTTCCAAGATGCTGGTGCACACCTATGGCCAACACCATCTGCAATTCTGTACCTAGAGAAACTAGATCAACTCCCAGATCCTGAACGGCCATCGGCACGAGAAACTATGGGGTACGCGCTTAAAGGTGGTTGGCCAAACTGTACCTCTAGATATGGGTGTGATTAAGTAAAAGTTTAATTCTATCGAGACCTCATCCGGGTTTTGCAGCACTCGGGTCTGCTGTTAATCTGCAAAATTTGTCTTACCATTTGCCTCAGGGCCAACCCCACCGACTCGAACAAGTATTTCACATCCATTCCCTTCTTCCCACGCCATGGCCAGTCCATCAGCGACGGTATTTAACCGGCAAATGTCTTGTTACTTAACAAACACCGGTATCCACGAGCGCACGGGTTGATTAAGGAAACATGGGATCTAATTTGAAACAACGTCGCGTTTTGTTTTTGGGGGTTTTCCCGTACTTTGCCGTACTTGGTTGCTAATTTCTCAGCACTGCACTAACGTTGGGTAAAGAAATTAAAAAGTGTCAAAGATAATCAGGGAAAACATTACCAGCGCAAGGCAAGCTGAAACTTGCCACGTACACACTGTGCTGGACGGTGAGACAGTGAAAGAACACGGAGAGAAGGAAACGGAAAAATTACTACACAACTACACGATGATGAGGAGCCATTTACCGAAGGTACCGGTAGAGAGCAACTTGGCAGGTAATGTGTTCATGGAGTAAACTGTGTCTGTTCGGTAGTTGGGCATTTGTTGCGGTTACCCACCGGGAATGGTGGATGATTAATGCATTAAAATTAGGATTTGTTGGGATGTTTTCACTAGGAATGTTCCGCAAAACATTCGTACGAGACGTTTGGGCTTACCTGCTGCCAAGAAGCTAATGGAGAATGTTGCCGGGAGGTGTGGTAAAGCGCCGAGCAATATGTTATGTTGCCCGTGCATTTGTGCTGCAGGACGCTTTTCACCTTATCTAGGGCGAATGCTGGAAAGTAATCTTTTGTTGAAGAGAGGAAAAAAATAACAGAAAATGGAGTGCAGTTTTACATGTAACGCCATCACGTCAAAAACGGTCTGGATGAATGAAATGGAAAGAAAAAGAGTGGAGAGTACATGTCGTTAATGTGCAGGTTTATTCTGGTAAAAGTAATTAGAGTTATTAGTTGCTATATGCTATGTTACGAGGGAAAATGTTTAAAAATATCAGGAAAGAGCATTTAACTTTAAATGTAAGAAAGTTGTAGTTAAGTCTTCAAATGGGAGTTTCACATATCCAGGAATTGGCTTAAAGTTAGTAGGCGAAGAACTCTCGAATTTGTAGAATCATAGAAGAAGATTATTGGAGAAGAACCTGTGTTTGAGGTTAAAACGATGATCCCATTTGATTATTGATCTTCGAGCAAGGAAGATCTTCTGAAGGATACTGTTTGCTTATCTCCCGAAAGTGATCTACTGGGGACATTTTCCATTTCTCAAAATTTCTAAAGGATCTGCATAATGTTTATGATAGTTGCTTTAATAATACTAATGGTTAATCCTTCATTTTAGTGTCTAAATTATTGGAGAATTTTGAGGTTTGGATGAGTTCCTTTGGGAGGGTTGAAGATCTTCAACAAATCCATGATCCCATAAATGAAGATTGAGATGAATGATTCGTCTTCATGCAAAGGAACCTCATTTTGAACATATCATGTTTGTGATCGCCTCAGTCCCGCAGAAGAATCTTGAATTTCTTCTTCGTGAATCAACCAAGGATAATGATTGAGGGCGGAACATCAATAATTCTTATCTTCTTAGGGAGAGTGACGGACCGAGTTTCTTACAAACTACAAGTTAAATGAAATAATTTGGGAGTTGAACTTTGCAATATTTGAGAACCACAAATTTAGAATATGTTGAATTGAAGATCAATCTTTTTATCAATGGGACTCCTAATATTCAACTTAGCTACAGCCTAGTTGGGCTAGAAGTTGTGCCACCTTCATTGTTTTACGAGAATTCCGTTTCATTGTGATGGATGACGTCTTTTTGTTTGGTGTAATGACCTATTCTATTGTTCTGGCCAGATAATGGCTTAAGAGACTTATTGCTACCTCAAAGCTGATTAGTCAGTCTTCAGTAACAGTCCAGATGGGATTTGAACTTTAGTCTTGCCGTTTTGATGATTGGTGTCGCTATCGTCTCGACCATCAGACAGCTCCCGGATGGATGATGGAGGACGTTAAGTATATACCCTTCCCGATATTAAGGTTCAAGTAGATCTTGTCCTTCTCTGAAATCCTTTACATTTGCCTCCCCTTCTGGATAATTGCCCACTTCTCAGATATGGATGGTATTGATTAACGCTTTATTTACCTAACACTATCCATCTTGTCTAAGTATTTTTCTCCAACAGCTGCTCGGTAGCTCAAAACTCCGCTCGGAAAGCATTGAGGCCTTTTTTTCTTCTTAATCTTCACTTCATCTTCAGTCCCTGTCCTGGATTATGGTCATGCATGACCAGAGTTCGGGGTTTGCTTAACGCTCTCTAGATGTCCTTAGGCTTATGAAAACTGATCTAATTACATTAATGTCCGACAAGTCCTTTTCCTCGAGTTGCGAAAGATATTACCGAAATTCTGAGGACTTGAAGATTTTAAAATTCTATTTAAATCGATTTTCGTTTGTATGGACAAGATGCTTTGGTTAATAATGAAAATATTATCGAAAAGTTACAATGCAGCTACTGTTGTTGAAAGACTGGATATCTAGTGAAGGTAAAGCTCACTCAGCTCAGTAGAAGTTAATTTACGCGAGATTCCATCTGTCTTGTATCCATTTCATGAAAACTACAGTGCCAAGCGTGCGAATGGTAATGGCCAGGTGGGATCACGCTGCACGAATGGATTAAACAAAGTGTACTGAAACAATCAACTGACCGCAAACATACTCATAGCGGTGCACAAACAAAAACAAACTCTCCAAACCGTTCCATCCCAGTTTTTCGACGAGGTGTTGCGCGGTCACAACCGGCACCCGTTGAATGTTAATGAATGATATTAAATTCTCCAATTAGTTTTCGATCGTTTAGTCAGTGCATAACGGTATGGGATATCGTACGGGAAAAGTGGGTGCGGAAGGTTGTGGAAAACCTTCCCCCCCTCACCGGTACCAATAACTCTCCGCTGATAATCAGCTTGCGGGGATCTTTCGCGTTTGAAGCGATACGGGGATTGAGCATGGGATGAACGGCATTTGGACGGATTTAATCAATGTTGGTGGAGTCATGTACGCAACCGTGGGATTCTGTGATCTTATCATCGAAAGCAGTACGTGTCGGTGTGTCGGTTGATATGTGCCTGTGCGTGTATGTGTAAAGGGGAATGTCCGGAGGTGACCGGGCCGGTGTAGACCTACGCTTCGGTCTGTTGCTTTAGCTGAGTGCACGAAGTGAAAACATTCAATTTACCCTTCGGCACTGCTTCCGTTTTGGTTTCCAATTTCGTGGCTCTTGTTTAACCTTGACTTGGACGTGTTTGGATGGATACAACTGAATATGGTCACATGCAAACATACATACGTACATGCATGCAACACGCAGCCATTGAGTTTCGGCAGCAAGCCCGAAAACCACGCACATTTGCATGAGATTATGTTCGCTTATGTTATTATCTATTTAATTATAAACTGTGTCTCAAGGGAGCATGGCCGACTGTGTGCCAGGAGTGGCAGGATAATGCAGGTGGCAGGTTCGTCGTGTGATTGCGGCCGTGGCGGTTGCCTAGCCTACGTAATACAGTGTTAAACAGAGCCTCCGTATGCAGCACAATGGACTTTAATTTATTCATTAGCTTTACAGTTATAGTATCAGTTACAGGGATAGGTCCAATCGTACAACAATATGGCGCCCTTGTTTATAGAGGCACACGCAAACGGGGTTGGCTTTGAATAACTAAATATTGCATCGAAATTAGACCATGCTAGAATAATAATCACACAACATGTTAGTAAGTCAGTAATTTTTATTTAATTTCGTCCCCCTATTATGCGAGCGAGTTCATAAATGGATGTGCTCGTACACACGTTGACGGTTTTATCGATTGCATTCATACACATAGTTCATCGATAATGGGCACATCAGCGCTTAGATGCGAACGCACTGATAACTTCATGCGAAAACAGTCCAGCGCAACGTTTAATGATGATGTTCCTGTGTCACCTCGTGCACTCTACCAGTTGCTTTCCCTCATGGACGAGGAAGCTGGCTGGCTGGTTCGCCCAAACGCCGGATGCTGCAAACGATAATCGAATCAAAGTGCTTACACACAGCACGGCATTTGTCGGCAAACATATGGGTACGCGAGTACATATCGGGTCACACCTGTGCGAAACGCACCCGTCCCGTCGGCAAGACGGATACGAACCGCCCGGCTAGGGCAGAGCCGTTATAAATTATTTATCTTTATTACCGAATTAATCAAACTTTGGTGGATGGTTTCATCAGATAGTGCAAACATTAATAATTTCCTGCACCGGTCGTAACGTCTAGGCTCCGGTTCCGTTTGGCGATACGGTACGATACGGTACGGTAGTCCTCGATCGTAACAGGTCTAGTACCGCCTGGTAGCTCTTCGGTCGGGTGGTTCTTGACGAAGCAATAGAACACATTTCACAGCACAATCCCCCCCCCCCCTGATACATTCTTCTGTTCCGGTGCTTTTAATTATGAGTTAGCATCTTGCACGCATGGTTCAAGTATGTTAGCTTACTCTCACCTTCCCGTACATATCCAAACACATTTTAATTTACTCTGATCGATGTGCTGCAAAATGTATGAAGCCAAATTTTGCATGTATTACAGCGTGTGGGAACGCGTGGATAGGATTGGTGTAAATGATGCATTGATGATTAAGACTTCGACCCATCCATGGTGAACGGTGGAGCAAAGTTTTCTGCAGATTAAGTTAGGCTGTTCGATGGGCATGGGAAAGGCATCACACTTCAAATTTGGGCATTGTAATATAATTACAGCTTTATCTCACTGCTGCAATGAGTTTCGTTTGAGGGCGCTGTTGGAATCAGTCAATTAGTAGTAAACTAACCAAAAAAACCCTACTCCTTACTTCAAGTGCAGTAGCATTAGTCATGGTTTTTGAGGAATTTTCTGTAATTAAAAGAGCTATAACTTTTATCGTTTAAACACAATTAATTAAATTGGTTTATTTAGCAAATGTTTGGAGTTCCGTTTGTTTCTATTTAACCAACAATTTAACATCATCTCTGTGCACATGCTGAACAATCTCGTCATCGTAATCGTGGCACATACAAAACGGGAAATTTTGTAT
>AXCM01007571.1:0-13111 GCA_000473375.1 Anopheles culicifacies | reverse complement strand
GTTATCACTATTAGACGTTATCGGTTCCTCGTCGTCTAAGAGAGCACCAACGAGACATTCAATAGACATACTAGCTGGGTGATTCACGATTCATTTCTTTAGGGTTCGCCATTTATTCTGAAGTTCAGAACAAACCAGAAATAAAGTCATGCCGAAAGATTCCTCAAGAATTCAAATTAAAAATTCCGAAAGTCCTCAAAAGTATAGCAGGAAACATGATCGCAAAAACCAACTCACATACATACACAAGCTGAGGTTGAGAATTGAGGTCTAAATAGCTGAAGTGAATTTAATTTAAAAACCAAGAATAATCAATGTTAGCAAATAGAAGCGACACGTTAACTCCCCACCGAAACTTAACGTTAATCGGTGGACCGAGCAGTTGATTACAATTATTTCAATTAATGCTTCATACAGCCCGCGTGCTCGTTATTTATTTATCACCACAAAGGGAACAGGTTTTCCCAGGGTGTATTGTTGTTCTGTCCATCAGGGTTTGCCACACCTTACACGCTCCCAATAATTTCTCCTTTTTTATTATAAATTATTCATTAGCTACATTTTTTTGCCTTTTTGCTTTTATTTTTTTGGCGAAATAGCTTCCGGATTTGTGTCAGATACGGTGTGATTGTCGTGCTAATTAATGTTTTGTGCAATTCTATTGTTTTCCCCCCCTTACAGTGAAACAGAATTTCTCCACCAATTCTCACACTTTGGTTTTTTTGGTTGGTTAATGAATAAATATTCTCCGGGGTGGAATAAAAAGCCCACCCGGAGGCCATTACGTACATAGAATCGCATACGATTTCGCTTGCATCTTTAATTGGGTTACGGCGTAAGGCATGGTTTTGTTTGCTCACTGTACATCCATTGAGATGCGTTGTGTGGAGATCTTCGAGGTAAGTCTCTTTCGTAGCCCACCTACGGTACAGTTTTTTTCTTTTAATTGGCCGTGCGTGGGGGGATGAGTATCAAAGATGTGTACGACGAAACAGAAACAATGGCACGACGATGGCAGAAAAGTGCAATGAAAAGGTGTAAAGGTTGCATTGTGGCGTTGTTACCGCACCGAATGTTACGCATGTGCGACGGCGGCCAGTGACCGTCCTTTGGCGAAGGTGGGCTGTTGCTGGGTGTGATGGTGATGATGGTCTTGGACCAATCTTGATCGACACGTTGAAATCGTCCATGGTGTAATAGAAGACACGTACGCGATTCGAAGGAATGATTTGAGTATTAAGCTATAGGATTTTAGCCCTACGATCATTATCCCGAACCAGCCTTGCTGACAGATGTTTGCACCATAAAATGGGCATTATAGCTTGGTAACAAATCTCTCCCCTCTTTCTCTGAAATTATTATTCTCCGCCGACGCAACACGTTCTGCATCGGTGAGGACGACGATCGCTGCGAGATGATGATCGCGTGTGGATCGCCGTTTTGGGCGAAGAAATTTCGCGATGCGTGGGCCACGCCACACCATCCATTTGTGGGGTGGTTGTGGTTGTTCCGGACGGGGTCTGCTGCTTACGTTTATCGCCCGGATTCGAAAGTAAACCAAAATGGCACAAAACGGCTGATCGACCGATGTGATCGTGCACGCATAACCATTTTTCTTCTTTCTCGGCCAGTAGATCAAAACATACGGAATGGGTTTTGCCAATGGTAGCACACATCATTACCATGTTGCGTTTTAAAATATCGTTCTTGGTTTGTTGTGCAACGAAAGACACTTTCAAATTGATTTTTCTCATACACAATAGAAATGGGTGAAAGTTTGCTATGGCGCTTCCAACTGAACTGAGCAAAAGAGAAAATAAAAGGATGCAAAATTGCATGACACAATTGAGCATAAATGGGTTTCCTGAGTGTTGTACTTCCGTTGCCGGTCTGCTGACGGTACAAGAAAACGAGATATAGCTTATTATTCACGCTACAATTAATAATCTCTTCCATGCATGCGAAAAGCAGCTACCAACGGAAGTGTCTTGTCGATGGTGAAGTCGTTAATACATTGTAGCTTATTAATTATTAAAATCCTGCCTTACATTTGTATTTCTGTAATTAGAAAAAAACATAAATGTTTAACTATTTTTGCAGACATAATTTTGCGTTGCAACCAAGGGCACTGTTATCTCCGTAATCCGTAAGAAAATACGGAGAAAGGAACACATGTTTCAATCGTATTTCTACCACCGCAACACACACTTGTTACGATAATCCTGTGCTGTGGAACAGGTAATTGTTTACGCAACGTCTTACCTAGCTGATAAGCTTAACCCCGCCGGGCCACCGGAAAAAAAGGTGGACATGTCATCGGAACTAGCCTCGCCAAACGAGTTTTCCTCTGTTTACAGCAAAAAGAAAATCACAATCAAGAAAGGAAATAAGGTCTAAGAAAGTGTACCGCCAAAGCATCATTCGCATCGATTCGCATTATGTTGTGGTGCATTTTTGTTTTTTCGCGCCCGCGACCACACATCGATGGGACGGAATCGATGAAAGTAACGCTGGAACAGCAGGTGTAGGAAGCCGGCAAGATCAACGAACCGCGAAGAGACGATCGTGCTGCACACCACGCGCCATTGATGGCATTTGGTGAATGTTGTTTGGTGTTGCTGCGCCGAACGGACGAACCTTCCCTTCGCTTCGACCGGGAGAAAACAGCGTCGCGTCGTCACACGCGGGATGGATTGCTATTTAATATGCCGAAACGATGTTGATTGACACGCGGCAAAGGAACATTTGCGAAGGGGAAAGCATAACCAACCCAGGCCATTCCCAGCTATTAATCGCCAAATTGGCATTAAATTGAAAAAAACAGAGGCCTCTTTCAGGTATGTTAACATATTTTTGCATTGATTTTTTTTGTATCGAACCCTCCAAGGGGGACCTCATCATAGAGCTTGTTTGAGCAGCACAACAAATGAAACATATTAATGTAAGACAAATAATAAAGTCTATCATAAATATGGGCGGGAGTGTGAAAGTATTACATCATCTACTTTCTTGTTTACTATCTACTGCTGAACTATTCACCTTACGTCAGCAAACTGAAAGTGTTGTTTATATACACACAAGGCCATCAATTGTATCATTTTGCTTGACTGCTGAAATGCTCAGGGTTACAGGCAGCCAAATAGACAATCGCTCATTCGTTTGATCCGGTCGTGAATTTAATGCTGGACTACGAGCTTATTGGCTGTGCCGTAAGAATCGTCACGCATAACTGCACCCATTTTCTCTATCTGTTTGAGAGGTTTTTTTGAGAAGATTGAATCATTAAGCTGCTTCCTCACGCCAAAGAGCTGAAGTCCAAGAACATAAAATTTGACTAGTCTAACGACAAACGATAGTAATCGTTTTGGTGATCGTCTAAACTATCTTCTCAAGATTCGTCTTCTAAGGAATTTTCCACACTTGATCTTACATTCGTCAAATGATCGTCAGATGATCTTCATTTAATTATTGCTCCTAAAATGAAAACAATTCAAAAAGGATCATTCTTGGGCAACATTATCCTTACCTCCGATCGTTGTATGATCTCGTACGCCTGCTGCCAGTGGATGCAGAAACTGTCGTAGCATGCCTTGGGATCGCACTCGGTTGCATCGAACGGGCGAATAACCGACAGCCCACCGCCCCCGGCACCGGAACGCGTTCGGTCATTTGCACTGTTGCTGCTTTTGCTGAAACTTTGCCGCAACGGGCTCGATCGTAACCAGCTCATTGTTGTGTGTTTTGTTTCTGTTTCTATAAACCGTAAATCGCTTCTTTTTTTCTCGCTGTGTGTTTGGTTCGACGGTTACTTTGTCGTTCCGCTAGTGCTTCCTTTTTTGAACTTGCTGCTGCTGTTTTTGTTTTTCTTTCTCGAATCGTCCACCTTCAGCAAGGTGTGGTGTGTTGTATGTGTGGATGATGTGTTTCAACTCTCTGGTCCCGTTCGAATTTTAAGCCGATTGCAATGGTTACTACAGCTCGTTTGGCCGTATATTGCACAACGCTACCGATCGAGAACGGTGGATCATTTGACGCAAAAGGTACGTCGAAACTCGCGAACAGAATACACTAATCCAGCCGGTACCCATCGAAAGTGGATTTGTGGGAATCGTTTAAAGAAACCAATCCCCTTGATATTATTAGCACGTATGACACATCACTTTAATTACCGCATCGTGGAACAAATTATCCTGTGAAAATCGACAATGGAAAACACACAGTTGAAGCGATACGCAAATTTTGAACTGAAACACCCACAATTACGCGGCACAAACACAAATAGAAATAACCATTTCAAGTATGCTTTGTGCAGGTGTCTGAAATGCACCTTGCATTAGAATATAATGCAAATGCGATGCGATGCGGGACTGAGGATACGGAAGGAAAACACACACGTTTCCGCAGCGTGGTGCATTCCATTGCGTCCATAACATAAAAACATTCCCGTTACGTGTTGTTGTTGTCTACCACAACTTGACAACACGGTCGGGGGTTGGGTGGAAACTAGGTGGGTGGTGCGTTACAACCACTCGCAGCAGTTGAAGAAAGGGCGCACACGGCCAATCAAACATACACTTGAATCATGGTTTGCACGGCACACTAATAAACAGACAGATCGCTAACCACGATACATTCTTTTTCATTCACACGACGATCTTACTATGTCGTCATCACCTTGTACAGCTAGTGGTGGAGCTAGTGCGCGAGAATAGGTCAATGTAGATTGAGGAGCAGTACGCATTCCACTGATTCACATTTCATATCAGTGCAAGCAAATGCACTGTACGCACCAGACACCGCACTGTTTTCATAACGTAATGGGGAAAAAAACTCTACAAAACAACCCAACCCCACAAAAACCCTGATTAGGGCATTTACTTTCTCCAACACGACGCATAAAAACCTACAATGTATACCGCGCATGGGACACTTTATATCTTGCACAACACTAACTCATTCGATCGCCGATCGGTGCACACATGTTCGAACCACACTTTCTACGCCTTTTCCTGACCAAACGTGGTATTTTATGCAAGGTTTTGGTTTTTCCTTTTGCGACGATAAAACAACATCATTCCTGCTCAAAGTTCTTCCATTATTTGACGGGGTGAGTTTGACACCAAAGCGATACACCACCCAGCGGACAAAATAATGACGTGTGCTGTCATCAGGTCGACCTCCGCATGGAAGTGATACGTCAACTCGTTCTTGACAGTTTTGCAACAATCGCAAAAATCGGAATTGAAAAATGAAATAGAATAAATAAAAACCCCATTGGAACAGAGCAATATATCGAGACATAATTTACAGAAATAGAGATGAATTTACAAACCCCAGCAATGTAAAGTGATTTAAGAATATATCTATTTGTTTAAAATTTTCGATAAAATGTTGAAAAACAGCATGTTTTGCATTTCTCAGATGCTTTGAAAAAACAAGATAAAAGATTTATCGTAAAATAGTTTCTTAAATTTTGTCGAAAATAACCACAACAGCCCGAACGGTCAATTTGAATCTTCAATGTCGATTGTTCTGACTAGATGTGTTCCCGGTGAAAAACCGCACCCACATTGTTAATGCAAAACAATTGATGGATGTGTTTGTTTGTTTGGGTTTTTTACTCCTCCTGTTTTCGGATCCCAGCGAGACGACAAAAAACTGTGCTGTAAAAATAAAATAACCAACATCCCGTTTTATGGGCTGGTATGGGCCGAGTGTAGTCCGATTCAATAGTTTACTACCGACGGGGGAAATATCCACGAGTTTAATTTTGTCCCAGCGACAACCACCGCTGCCGCTGTACGGACTGTGTTCACCAGAGCGAACTGTGTTCATCATCAGGCGGAGTGTTGTGGTGCCGTAGGTGAAGCTCCCACCCGGCACAAGTGCACAAAACGTGGCCCCAAACAGGAAATCAACGAAAGCGAGACCACGCAAAATGATGACTAGACGCAAATCGGTACACGAATCGACGTTGCAGGCTCAACTTCAGCTTCAAGAGCGTGTAGCGGAGGAACAGCTAACGCTTGGGGCACTTGCATCCGGAATTGCCAACATACTTGGTCCATCGCAAAGCAACCGGGACAGTACGACGGGATCGTCGGGGACAGGCACATTAGCGCAGCAACCACCCTCGAAGCAGGCAGCTACGAATGGTACGGAAACTGCGAAAAAGAGCTCCGGAGTATCACCGACCACATCAGCGCCATCGACCGCAACCAGCAGCAGTAATCTCGCAGCAAAGCATACCGCCATGAGTCGCAGTAAAACGCCAAGGATCGCAAAACGAAGCGCACCTATCGATGTACCACAATCAACAGCAGGAAGCTCGGCAACAAACGCAACCGCTACACTCAACAGTACGGTAGTTTCGAACAGCTCGCACGGTACCGCAGGAACCACCACGACAGCATGCCCGAACCCAGTGCAGCAAACGCTCGCACAGAACGGAATGGATCCGGACGAAATACCGAAGTTCAAAGGTTACCGCATCATCGAGATAGATCATTTCCTGCAGTGGGCTGCCTACTCACAGTTCATGCACTCGAAGCACTGTCCCGGAGGGCTGTTGAAACCGTACCAGGAATACATCAGCGGATGCTATTCCACATTCGCCATGAAGTGTAGCAAATGTTCCGCAATCATAACGCGCTCGTCGGAGAACTACATCCATCACAACAAGCTGATGAACCGGCTGGTGAAGGGTACGGTGCAGCTCGGGAAAGATTACGACGAAATGCAACAGTTTATGGAATCGCTCGAGGTGCCGTTTGTGACACGCGAAGAGTTTCAATCGATCCGGGGACAGGTCAGCTCATCGCTGGAAGATCAATCGGCATTGCAGCGAGCGGTGGAGGAGCTGGAACGGGCGGCATCGGTTGCATCGAAGCGGAAGCGGCACGGTAGCTGCAAGTATCACTACGAGGTGCTGAAGGTTTATCTTAACAAGAAGATGAAGAAAATTGAAGAAAACCTACAACTGTCGGTAAATGATTCGGTGGCGTTGGCGGTAAATGCACATCTGAAGAATGTGTCCCACGTGCAGCTAGTGTAAGTGTTTGTAGGTGGCCGCTGAGAGAGGGAATGTTCACTTACTTCTTTGGTTTCTGTTTCTTTTTGCAGTCCCAATGGTCTCACTAACGCAAGCGCAAACTGTACAACGATCAGCGGTGTAAACGGTGGCATTAGCGCAACCACATCTAGCAACAGTATTGGAAACCTCGCAATAGGAACGATCAACGTACAGAGCGTTCCCATAGCTACGCCGATCAACGGTAGCAACAGCAGTAACAGCAGCAACAGTATGTACAGCAGCAGTAGCATGAGTAATTGCAGCCGGTCTGGAACCGGTAATGCAGGCGTTCAGCTGTCCCTACCCGAACCAACTATAGGTGGTGTAGTTAGTGGACGAATACCGCCGGCCAATCGTGAGCAGCATCACTGACCACTGGAACAGTTGGAATGGTTAGGTTACTGGTTACCGGACGGATAGGTACTGTTGTAAGGTTCGCTACACGCTGGGTGCTGTGTTGTGGGTGCGCCATTGCCTCCGCCCGAACACACAGAACGATGTGCCAACGTGGAAATTGGACAAACAAAACATTCGGGTATCAGAACGTATCTCGTCATTTGCTTAGTAATAGTAATGCGATCTTAACAAACGGTGGTTCTAAGCACGAATAGCAGAACGATATTACCTTTATTTTTAATCATATACATATATTTTTGCAAGCTCTTGTTTGTTTAAACAAGTAAAAGTTATCGAAAGATGTCGATAGAGATAGAAAGAGAGCGTGTGCGTTCGTTTTTAAGAGGTAAAAGAACCGTAGTTCCGTAGGTGAAATGTGCAAAACGAGATTATTAGAAGAAGAACACGAAAACGTAAACATATTAAGTGGTTAGTGGATTACTTCATACAAACATACATACATACACAGCGATTAGTGGACAAACGTGTCCGATGTAAGGGACCCTTAATATTCACGAAATGAATATTAATCGATAGCGATAAGTTAAAGGAACCGGAACACGGGAAATCCGTTTTATTTTTCTCTCCCTCCTCTGTAAAGGCACCTAGTCGCTTGGAGTAGTTTTTTTTTGTTCTTGCCAATTGTAATGTAACTCAAACATAACTCACAGCAAATGATCGTGATCGTGTTTGCTGTTTTAACCAACAGTTCCTGTTCCAGCTGTTCCCCGTTCAGCATTTGTTTTTGATCGTTCACGAAACGCAATCTCGAGTTCCTTGCGCTGTGTAATACGTCGTACTTAAACTAGCTCTTATTGTAGATGGCACACGAACTCGTCGAACACAGAGCCGTGAGCTCTCGGGGAGGGGGGCGGAAGAAGATTATTATTTACCTCTAAATGTTTTACTCCTTATTATTTACACCCCCTTCCCCCCCGACCCCCCTCTCATACACGTGTAAAATGTGTAATGTAATGCGCTAATGTTAAGGTAGAACCAAATCACAGGGCGAAATAGAGCAACCGTATCGGATAGGTAGTTTTTAAATAAACAAATGCAAATGATGTATCAACGATTGAGCTTACGGATATGTTTGGTGCTACAGCAAGCTCTCACACTTTTTGCAAAGTAATCCGAAATTTACCGAAATCACCACTAACGGCGGGGCATCATGAGCCAGCACTCTCGTGGATGTCAGTAACTGCCAACGTATCGATAGTTTCGTTACAAATCGCTTTTCATCCGTACCGCACGGGTCAATTAATCATTTTACAAGACTCTCTCGATACGTTCCGTTTATGTAGCACAAACGCTGCTGCTAGGTGGCATGTGGATGGATGTGAAAAGTGGCGTCCTCAAAATAATGTCGGTTACAGGTGACGGTATTCCGGTACCGAGTTTAAATGCTTCATAATCACACCGGCCCAACCCCGGAGGGATATTTTCAAAAAATAATTAATAAACCTCCCGCCACGTGTTTCGCCTTTTTTTGTTCGTTATCGGTAACTCCTGCGAGGTGGCGTATGCCTTCAACCTAATCACTGTCGAGTGTTCCACTTTGCTTCAAATGGCACAGTTTAATCTTGGTGGCGATTCGTTACACTATCACATCGGTCGGATCGGTTCTTGATGAGGATAGAAAAAAAGTTGTTTTAACATTATAAGCGAACGCAAATACACGATACTCGCAGGACGGCATGCATGACTGTGAAGGAACTACAGGCGCGTGAGGTTGGCGGGAAAGCAAGCGTTAAGAAAAATGGTTCCCCCAAAAAAAAGAAAACAACATAAAATAGCGTGTAATAAAATATCACGTTCCACTCACTTCACAGTACCGTACCGAAAGGGTGAAAACTCCACCAAAAACGATGGAGACGCCCGGTCATTTGGTAGGGTGGTGACGGTGTGTGTGTGTGTGTGTTGCTTACATCCCACCACGCGAGTTGTGTGACTGACCGGAAAATTTCCGGCTCCCACCACTCTGGGCGAGAAAGTGCGGGAATCCCTTTCCTTTTCGATGGTTGTTGGTCGGTCCCTTTTGACTGGGTCAATTGGAGGGTCTTTGTAAGTGTTCGTTAATCACAGGTAATACAGTCCGTTACAAACAAATAAACGATCGAGTGAAGATTTTTATCCTTAAATTACAATTTATCAAACCTTAAGAATCGTCGAAATGATCAACTTATTCAACTTGATCATCATTTCCTTTGCAACTCCATAAAGAGGTTGTAACTGGTGTAGGAAAAATCCGTACCACACTGTACATGTAACTTGGCTCCTCATTTCTCCACCTCCGCGATGGGTGCCAAAAGCCATTGCAAAGTTTCGGACACTTTCTCAATCGGCGTATTTGTGTAGCGGGCTTTGACCCAGATTTTAATCCCTAGTTCCCCTCTTTGTGACCGACACTAGGGACTGTGCGAACAAACGTGTAAATTATAATCTGAATCAATTTATGTATATTTTTTTTTCTTTACAGTATGAAGTAATACATTAGCAAATAATAAAAACATACACAAAAAGGACAGTTTTTCAAATTTGTTTGTTTTTTAGTTGGGGATATTGAAGAAGTTTAAAAGAAACTCCCTTCTTTCCTTTGTGTTGCGATGAAAAATTCAAAATGGATAAAAAAATAATATAATGTTATTCCTTTTACTTAAGAGATCAGTTTGTTCTCATCTTAACCTCTTCAATCAACGTCATAATGCCGGTTTTGTTTGTTTATTTTATGTAAAAAGAAACCCGCTTCGTTACAAGCGTTACACCGCAGAGCTCCCACAATGGCAATGTGAGTAACGCTTGTGCTACTTAGCGAAAGTAAAGCAAAAGAAAACACCGCAAGTAGCGTCATGTCTTCTTCTTCAATTACCCGGCACGGATGCCGGCAAAGCGCATAAACACTAACACCTGCCGAGCCTGCCATCGACTTATGTACAGTGGACGCTCTCGGTGAGTTCCTGTGGTGGCGTTACACGCACATCGGGAGATTCCTTTAGCGTTACTGTACCGGTTCGGTAGCTACAGGCGCTCTCGGAGACGTTGAGTGCTTTCAGTACAGTTTTCGAGTCGCTTCCGAGCGGGCAACTGCTGCGTGCACGTTCCTTCGTCTTCTTCGGAACAACTGGACATATCTGAAGAGGGGGTCCAGATGTTCCTTTGGAACTAGGAATACATAGACAGTGTAGTAGTGCAAGTAGTGTTAGTACACGTAGTAGGACATAGAGGGTAATGTTTGATTTTTATAAAACCAACATATTATAAGTGCAACAGCAGTGGATTTGTCCTCTTTTGGAGTGCTTAACTTTAAGAAGTATTTAGAAATCTAAACCATAAAATGGAATGTCGTTAAGTGAAAGAAATGGTGGAGACAGAATGGAGGATTCGTTGTCTTCAAAGCAAACCGTACTCGTAAAAATAACTCGCCGTCTTGAAGGAAAGGTGTTCAACCCTCGCATGCAGTTGTTAACCGTAAAAGTGTCACTTCCTTTAGCGAATCGAGTCAGAGGCTAAAATGCTTACATAATTTCTCGTGCGTGCATTTGGAATAAGTGCCGTGCAGGGTAATAGAATATATTACCTGCACGTACGATGTACCAAAAAAAAAAAGTGCAATATCTGTTTTCGTGCTGGTGCTATAATAGCCCCCAAGAAGTCAATCAAAAATTCGGTCTTAACACCGACGCTGTGTTGAAAAAGAAATTACTTAAATTATAACAATTTAACATACTAAAAGTGATCTGAATAACGCTAAGGATAGATTTATATGTCAAATAGTGCATTTTCTTTCGCAGTGTGTACCGATGGTTGGAAAATTTAATCATCCCTAATGGAAAGGGGCGTGTACCGAGATCAATCATACCCGCCCGGTGATGGTGATCAGAAATTTGTGCACGATTTATGGGTTTTTCATCGCTAATCGACTGATGAAAAGTAGGCTTGGTGATCGACTACCACCCATCGCCTCTCATACACGCGAGTAGCCAGGCCTACTTTGATGGAAAATTGTAAAATATGTGTGGTTGAGTGAAAAATGATGTGTTCATTTCCGGTGCGGGTTGTAAACCCCACTGCCTATGGTTCCACTAACGTGTACTCTACATTTCAGCTTGGTCATCAGAGAAAGAAAGTGCGGTGCAAGAAAACAAAGAACGGCACCATGCAGTAAGAAAAAGCTCCGTCGGGCTAATGAGTGCAACGGAAGCAATCGATCATTAGTTGGAACTGCATAAGTCGGAAAATTAGATCAATCCATCAAAGGCTTCCGTGTATGGTGACGTGTACAGGTTTTATTGGTGAACAGGGCGCAAAAAAGCTGAGAGATTTAAATAAAAAAATACGTATATAATTGCTATAAGGATATAACCAATGCAGGCATCGATAGTGGCCGTGTGGAGTAAATGAAGATGCACACTCACGCCCCATAATGGTGACAGTGATTATAGTGCGGATCCTGGTCACGGCACCAATAGTGGATATAATGCCGGTACGGCATTCTACCATACAGAAGTGCTGATGAATAAGGTAAGTAACAGCGTGCACAACGTTTTAAAATGAAACAGAACAAGCATTTCTTCTGCCGTGCCGTGCCTAACCATAACACAAGATACCGGGAAGGGTGTTTGTTTATTGTAACTGCACAACTGCAGTTTTCTTTTTTTCTTCATCATTTTTTGGGGTGCAAATTTACAAACGAAGGGTTAGGTTTGATACACACACGTGTTCGTCACATTTACTGGCTGTAAAGTTCGGGGTGTGAGCACCGTTTTGTGCTGTGCGAAACATTTAGGCCGTACGGGAATTTCCGCCCAACCATCTGGGATTGGCGTTCGATTATGTGATTCTATTTCGCGTTCCGGCATTCTCGTCGTTGACAGCTTGAGTCCAGTACGGGGAATGGGGGGGGGAGGGTGGTCGGTAAAATGGCAATGTTGTTTATTGGAATTTCCATTCCGAAAGGAGGCTATTCACCCGAACGGTTTTTTACCATCGTCCTTCCGTACACGTGTGTGGGACACATGTAGGCATTTGAAAGTCGGTCAGTTGGTGCATTTACGGTTTGCAGACAGTTCATTCGCGACTAATACTGTACTTATATTAAAATGAGCGTAAAGGCAATTATTACTGTTTATATCGCTTCATTCCATTGTGTGTAAATGTACAAAGTCTCTTAGTTGGAAAACAAAATTAGGTGCTTGTTTAATTTCTTCACTTGAACGAGAAAGTGTACCCCCAAATGACTTCATTGCGCATCATGCTGTTGGATTGGTTTTTAATCCTCCGACCCTTGTTATGCTACCCCGGAACTCTGGTGCGGCTTTTGATTGATTCCACTAAACGGTACGCAACAAGACAGCTTGGGCACAGTTCTAACACGACATGCAATGTTTGAGGTACGTTTAGCCGCTTCAAGGCGAGAGTGGTTCGCGTATAATAACACTTTTGAAATTCCGAATTCGTTTTACTCGTTCGTACAAGCATTGGAAGGTTGTTTGCAGGTGGGCAAGCATTTTAAAGTTCTACGGAGCCTCACGAACCCTTGTGACATACTGACATACCGGCGAGAGCACCAAAGTCTCATCAAATGAATTTCAAACCGTCGGAGCTACGGAGAACTTGCGGTATGTCTGAAGTCCCAAATGGTTG